>JAUUDW010008003.1:0-10266 GCA_032361385.1 Panulirus guttatus | reverse complement strand
AAAAAAAAAAAAAAAAAAAAAAAAAAAAAAAATGCAGTTGGAAGCATAAATGCTCCAAGGGAAAGTCAGGAGCATCCCTTACTACATGCCACTTTACAACCACTGGGATAGCAGACATACTTGACACCTAGACAAAGCTGCAACCCTCATTACTGATATGGATCTCAACCATTAACATTCCCTGCTGTTCTCTAGAACACTTAAAGATGCTTCATTTGTCTTCCAGAAATTTTACAAACAGAAAAATTGGCGTTACACTGCTAAAATTAGAATGTATATCCCAGAGGCCAATGAGGACTCCTGCTCTTCCACATCCACTCGAAACAGTTACAGAATTAGATAATTCATGGGGTAATGTAGACATCCCTAGTGCCCCTTCCTATTCCTCCCACTAATGCTCATTCCATCCCATTCCACTCTAACACCACCTCAAACCCTCATCACCACATTTTCTAGAAATTTTCATTAAAAATTGTCTAAAGCAATTGATGCAATCCTGTGCAAATCAGTTCTTGGGCTGCTGTTGCATCTATATATCTAAGTGATAAATAAGGTAAATCTGTTCCCAGGAACTTAACCCATCTTATATAATGAGTTTCTATTATTCATATAAGATATGACTGTACTCCACATACTTGTGGGTATGCTACAGATGAAAAGTTATCTTCAAAAAGATTATATTATTGGAGAACAACCTCACTGAAGAACTTATTCTAAAGGAGACCATCCTTTCCTAGCTACTGATTGTGGCACAGCCTGGAAGCTGCAGGAACCCCTGGAGAAGGGGTCATTTGTTTTTTTCATAAACAATAATACCAAATGCTTATACACTGATATTTCACTCAACAACAGAGTGGATAGCTGTACATGTACTTGACAATATTTCTTTTAATGGTTAGCGACTGATACTACCTGCCCGCGTACTGAAAGAGTTGGTGACAGATGCATACTGAGTTAGCATTTCAGAGGTTGTCAGGTTGCACTCCTCTGACTCTTGCAGTTGTCTTTTCTTTCCGCCTCACCCACACATGGATTGCTGGTATTCTTTCCACAAACAGACAGTCCCTCCCTGTCACATTTAACACCTGACAACACTTAACTCACGCAACTCATTCTTTGTAACTCTAGATTTTCCTGTGCTGTGTGCTAGCCCTGCCTTTTGGAAAAATTAAGAGAAACAGACAAATGTAGTAGGTAGGAACATAAAGGCAGGAGCATTAGGTAGAAACACAAGGTAGAAGTAGTAGGTAGGAATGTCAGGTGGGAGCATTAGGTAGAAGTAATGGGATGGAACATTAAGCAAGAACATTTGGTAGATACATTAGACAGAAGTAGCTGATAAGAACAATATGTAGAAGCCTCTGGAAACACTGTGCTAGAGTTGCCCTCTGCCAGTGGCCTGTTAAGGATAAGGCACTAAAGGCACTCGAGTTTCATCAGTTATGGAAACTTTTGCTGTGGCCACCCCCTTGAGGTGGTTCAAGAGGGAACAGGAATCAGAGGTATAGAGAGAATAGATAGATAGGTTAGTTTATGCAACTCCAGGGGCCCTTTTAAGCAGCTCCCATAGCTCATGGGCTACGATTAGCTTTGGAGTTGAAGTTCCTTGACAACGCTGTATTCCTTTCTGTCTGATGATGATGATACAGCCTTACTGAAGGCAACATCTCATTCACAGTGTTACCACTTGCAGGACAAGTCTAGGAATGTCTTTCTTTAAACAAGCATTTTCCTGCAACTGGATCCTCTTCTATGGGGCTCCCACTTTGTTCATGAGAGACAATAGGTCAAGAATTAAGGTGATGTATGGCTCCACTGGATAAGCATGTGACAACTGAAGAAAAAGTGCCCTGTGTCTTTAGAATGGAAATTGGATCTTAGGCATGAAGGGTCCTGTGCTGTTTCAGTGTTTGTACTGCTGGAGAGATGGATGGTGTCTAGAATGTAAAAGAGAAAGTAAGCAGCTAATAAATGTCTCAGAAGTGTAGTTATGTGTGTATGTATATGGCCATAGCTCCCAGACCAAGCTTTTTCTGTCATTTTTGCTACATTACTGGCAATACATCTAACTCGTCTGTACAACACATTCCCTACAATTTTGGTTATTTCTCTGAAACCGGCCTGTCCAAGGCTGCTTCCCTCTACACAAACAGATCTCAAACTTTAACCCCTGGACTCGAATGCCCACTACATAGACTGCGACATGCCACAACACTGCCTAAGATTTTGGTGGCAATGTTATAAATTCCCAGCTAATGTATAATTCCATACCTTAACCACAGATGTCACAAACAACCTAACAACACAGCTGGAAAAAATATCGTGCATCAAATTACCTAAAAACTGTCAGTGCAACTGTATAATCAGATCACAATGCTGAATTCATACGGCAACTACTGTGGTCAATTTATCATACAAGAAATAATTTCTGTAGTGATGGTATATACATTTTGATGAGATATGTTATTTTTTTAAATGGTCATGTAAATACTGTTGTGTGTGTGGGCAAATATGCAAAAGTGTAAATAAAAAAAAATACATATCAGTAAAAACATGTAAATGAAACATGTAGGATGTGTAAAATCATAAAAGAGAAGAAAATCATAATGTGCATAATGTGTTTAGGTGTATCTGGAAAGAAATCACCATTAGGAAACCCCATAATCACGGTATACTTACACATACAGTATACGAAACATCCATGCTGCCAGCCTGGGCCATCCTCATTAAGTCACTACCCTCAAATACCAATATAGAGGAAAGTATACTATTTTTCTTATTTTCTTCAATGACTTATGATATGGATATTCTGTACAATTTATCCCTACTGCATGAGCATAATTTCAGACATATATCACAGTTTCAGGGTTAAACACTGCCGTCATTTCCACCCCAAAGGTGGCATTTGCACTTAATTCAAATACTCTTACTACTTTCCTCATGGTTCCTGAGTCTCGCAACTCTCACACCATCTAACTCAAAACTTGTCTATCCCATAACTCTGTTTTTTGTTTCTTCTACTTCCTCTCAGTAAAACTCTTTGATGGCTGGACTTGCTGCCACAAAACATTTCTCTCTTCACATTCATACACTGAAATCCTCTATGTAGGGGATTTCAATGTTCACTAAAGGTATTGTATAGGCTCTTTCTGGGATGATCCCCCTAGAGCTTAGGCCACTTCTTTTACACCTCTTAAAAATCCAGAACAGATCTCAATCCACAACAGATAAACAAAATGCCCAACATGAGTTCCAAACTGTCATGACCACTCTTCTAACACACTCAATCTTCTTTTACTTCTGAACCCTCTCTCACTATAATTACACTACTTCTGCCCCTTTAAGGTCCTCCAACCACAATCTTATTTCTGTCTCTTCTAATAGGACACACCCATCCTCTATACCCCTCCCAGTGATATGGTAACTCTGGCAGCTTGGAAGTGCTCAGCAGTCATCTCTGTATCTTTTTTCTTTTTTTACTTTCCCAGGGACAGCTATTGATTCACTGGCCATGCTGCCTCATGTCAAACTGAACAAATAGTAGAGGTCATCTTGACTGAAATGGAGTTCTACATCCTAACTTCTATTAAATTTTTCTCCCCCATTCATGGTTTGATCACTCCTACTCTGATACCTGTTGCATTTGTGACACACCATACCAGGCCATGAAACTCCTCTATCTCCCTAGAACCCCATCAGCTTTCATTTCTGCTCAAAATCACTGCAAAGCTGGTCTTTATAAAGTCAAGCATACCTTCATAGTAAGAAAGCGTGGTGACTGATTTTTTCGACTGACAAATCTTCATTCCCAACCAAAAAATATCCAATAACTTCAGTAATTCAAGTTCTACTCCTCTCTTGCAACCAAATCAATCTATAGATAACTCTCCAACAAATTAAACCTTATTTTCCTCTCAATTTAACTTTGTATGATTACGCTTCTAATCCCCCCCCCCATTGGATTCTAGTAATCTCCTATACTCTCCTTGCACTGGGTTTTGAAAGTACTCTCCCACCTCCAGGTGGACTAGGCATATGACCCAGATGGCATATCTCCTCAAGTCCTAAAAGAGTGTGCCTCTGAGCAATCTCGAATCCCTGCTGGCCTATTTTGCCTTCATCATAAAACTCAGATATTTGCATCCTCTTGGAAGCTTGCCTTGATGCAGCCCATCCCTAAGAAAGGAGACCACTCCATATCCTCCAGTTATCAACCCATTGCTCTCACTTCTACCTCCAAAACGTCTGAAACTCTCCTTAACTCTCACTTTCTCAAACTCTTGAATCCCATTCCCTTCCTTTTGATGACCAATACTGATTGTGCAATACCAGGTCTGCTAGTGATCTTCTCTCCTATATGACTCACCTCTGGTCCTTCTTTCTCAAGGATGTGGTAAGACTTTTGTTGTAGCCCTCAACATATCTAAAGCACTTGACAAGGTGTAGCATAAATCTTTCCTTTCTGAACTCCCTTCTTTTGGTTTTTCTGCCTCACTATGTTCCCTAATGCATATTTTCCTCTCTGTTCCATTGCAATAGTAAGTGAAAGAATGACTCCCCCTTCTTAACATATCAACAGCGTTCTCTTCTATTACCTACTCTCACTCTCCTCTTAATAAATGATCTACTTCTAACCCTTTCCAAGCTCATTCTGATGGTTCCACTTTACACGCTCGACTCACTTGCCCTCCCCTCCTCCTTCTATTGCTTATTCCCTTTCTCGTACTGAACATATTTCCTCTCTCATTTCAGACCTATGAAGCATCTCAGAATGGGGATACTGTACCCTAGTTAAATTCATAACTGTACTAAAGAGTAAGTTTTCCTAATACCTCTACCTAACAGTCATTTGTTTTCCCTTTTCAACTTCAAAACATAACAATCGATCCTGTAATAAGATAACCAAGTTGGGGAAAAACCATATCCTGAGGTCTTTCTCCACCACTCACTGCCTTGTCAGCCTTCTAGACTTCCTTAATTGCAGCCTGAAGAAATGCAAGATCTCAATGGTGCTCACCTTCATAGGCTTCACTAAGGCTTTTGACTTGGCAAACCATAGCTTCAACATAAAGGAAAGCCTTGTCCTGGAACTACATGGGTGTCTCACCTCATGACTGGCAGAATTCCAGAACAGATGACACCAAACCATCTGCTTTAAGGGAGCTACCTCATCATCATTACCCCTGACATGTGGTGTACCACAAGGCTCCAAGATGGGGCAACTCTGCTTCCTCATCCTTATCAGTGATACCCTGGAGGGCACAAACCACCACAGGAAGCATGAAAACGACCCCATTGCTGGTATCACTACCAACAACTCTCCTGACTTCAGTACCCTTCAGCACATCATCAACAACCTTCTGGAGTGGACCATGGGCAATGAAGTCACCATCAACCACACCAAGACTATGATAATGCACATCAACCTGGGCACAGATAACATCCTGTCCTCTGACATCACACTAGGCCCTGACATCCTCCTGATAGTCAAAGACTTTAAACTTCTTAGCGTCACAATAGACGATGGTTTAATCTGCAGATTCATGTCATCCATGTTATCAAATCTTCCTCATCCCATCTGTACCTTCACCAACTGAAATCATTAGGTGCACCACCAAATGAACTGAGGACTGTATATACCATCCTCATTCTACCTAAGCTCACCTATGCCTCCACAGCCTGGTCTTCCTCACTAACAGCTACACGGAGGGAACAGATAGAAAGACTGCAAATAATTGCATGCAGAATCATCCTGGACCATTCTTACACCACCTTCCAAGAGGCCCCCATTTTATCGGACCTGTCCACCGTCTCTGACCAACACTGGCAGCTCATACAGCAATTTGACAATAAAATGCTAAGTCACCCCCATCACAGAGACCTCCTCATCCCTGATACCCCTCCAACACGGACTGCCATTCATCACCACAGGTGACTTGTTCCAAACAGAGCTCATACAGACAGTTATAAAAACATTCCAATATCTACCACTGTGTTCTTCATAAGCAATCCATGAACAATTGCATGCAAGTAAACAGTTCAGTTTCCTGTTAGTTATGTTATGTGGTATGTCAACTACAGTATTACTGTAACTATCCATCACTGAATGTTCAATAAAACTCATAATGTATAAATCATACCACTGACTCGGTAAACACCCCTGTACATCTGCCATCCTGGCTATCAACATGTACCTCACCCATATGCTCATCCAAAGTGTGGAAATACCCAGCTCGCCCTAATCTTAAGTTTTTGTATGATTATATATGAGGTAACTGTCATGGCCTTCCAGTTCTGTAATATCTGCAATACCTCAACTGTGTACTTTCAGCCAAATGGCTACTTACATCCAATAAAATTTTATTTATTTACTAATCTACATATACATTTATTCATACTTGATGGATTCCCACATTAGTGTGGTAGTGCCAGGAACAAGCAAAGAAAGGCCACAACTGCTCACATCCTTTCTTGAGCTGTCATGTGTAATACAACAAAACCAAAAATCCCTATCTGCCAATACACTGCACAGACCTTTCCATGGTTTACCCCACACACCTCACATGCCCTGGTTCAATCCACTGACAGATGTCAACCTCAATATACATTATTCCAATTCACTTTATCCCTAGCACAGCTTTCAACCTACTGCATGTTCAGGCCCTGTTTGCATAAAATCTTTTTTACTTCATCCTTCCATCTCCAATTTGGTCTCCCTGTTCTGCTTGTTCCTTCCATTTCTGACACACATCCTCTCTGTCAACCTCTCCTCACTCATTCTCTCCATATGTCCAAACCATTTCAGTGCACACTCTTCAGCTCTCTGAACCACACCCTTTTTTATTACCAAAACTCTCTCTTACCCTTTCATCAGTTACTTGATCGAACCACCTTACACCAAATATTGTCCTAAAGCATTTCATTTCCAAAACATCCAAGCTCCTCTGCACTACATTATCTACAGCCAATGCATTGCATCTATATAACATTGTTGGCACTACTATACCTTCAAAAATACCCATTTCTGCCTTCCAAGATATCATTCTCTTTACACATTCTTCAGCGTTCCCAGAACCTTTGCCCACTCACCCACCCTACGACTCACTTCCGCTTCCATGGTTCCCTTTGTTGCCATATCCACTCCTGGGTATCTAAAACACTTCACTTTCAAGTTTTCTCCATTTAAATTTACACCCCAGCTAACCTGTCCCTTAACCCTGCTAAACCTAATAAACTTGCTTTTATTTACATTTATTCTTAACTTCTTCATATCTCACATTCTTCCAAGTTCTGTCACCAATTTCTGCAGTATCTCACTCGAATATGCAACCAGGGCTGTATCATCAGCAAACAACTGACTTATTTCCTAGGCCCTCTCATCCCCTACACACTGCGTACTCACCCCTCTGCAAGACCCTCACATTTACCTCCCCCACCACCCAATCTATAACCAAATTAAACAACCATGGTGACATCATACACCCCTGCCACAGACCAACCTTCACTTGGAACCATTCAGTCTCCTCTCTTCCTACTTGAACATATGTGTTACACCCTTGATATAAAATTCTCATTGCTTCTAGATTTTTCGAGCACATTTAACACCATACAGCCTCACATAATAATGCAGAAATTGATAAACATGGGTGTAAATGCAAAAGTAGTTTTATGGATTAATGAATTTTTAACATGTAGACCACAATATGTTAAATTTCTTGATACAAAATCAAAAGTCATAATCATAAACACAGGAGCTCCACAAGGTTGTGTTTTATCTTGTATTTTATTTACTCTGTACACCAGTGATTGTCGCTACCAGGCCAATAATGCTCAACTATGTAATTACGCTGACGATACGGCCCTTGTAAGTTTGTGTGTAAATGACTATATTAGTTACAGGGAAGAAGTACAACTCTTCAATACTTGGTGTAGTGAGCATTATCTAAAGCTTAATGTTAAGAAAACTAAAGAAGTGGTAGTAGACTTTAGCACATCACCAGTTATGCAACCACCCATGTATATAAATGGAGAACTAGTCGAGTCAGTCACAGAATATAAGTATCTCGGTACAATTATTGATAATAGATTTTGTTTTAATCAGAACGCGGAGGCAACATATAAGAAATTAAACTCCAGGATGTGCTTTATGCGGAAACTGAGCAAACTTAGAATTGATACTAAAATTATGGACTTATTTTACTCTGCAATTATACAGTCTGTTATATCATTCTCAATCACATGTTGGTATTGTAACTGTAATTCAGAGGTGAACGGAAAACTTTCTAAGATAATTCGAAATTGTTTGAAATTGGGAGTAAAGAATAGCTCAAGTTTAGCTGAGATATATAAAAGGAGTACTTCCCATAGATGTGAAGTAATCATCAGTGACCCCTCACACCCTCTAAATAGCAGTTACCAAATGTTGCCTTCAGGTAGAAGGTTGAGGTCAATGAACTGTAGAACTTCCAGATATTCTAAATCTTTTGTGCCAGCTAATAAAAGGTTGTTGAACGAGCGGAAGCCCATTCTTGGGTAGTGATACGATGTCTTTTAGGGGACCAGTAAGTTAACTAGGTATAGTATGCCTGAGTCTTATACCTTAATGAATGCACCGTATGATTGTTTCTTTTGCTTCATATAGAGACACACAAGACAAATTTTTATGTATTTTGCATAAACGATAAAGTATTATTAATATTATTATTATCATTATTTTCATTATTATCATTATTATCATTATTATCATTATTATTACTATTATCATTATTACTATTATTATCATTATTATTATTATTATTATTATTATTATTATCATTAGCTTGTGATGACTAAGCATCACAACCACACTACCATAGTTTGCGCTCATATTAATGTCTGTGTCATGAAACAAAGTTCCCAGTGTGATAGACTAGGATCGTTTCTAAACACCTGTCTTCATATTAGTATCTTTTCTCCATATGTCACATCTAAAGTATATAATAGATAGTTACGACATCTTCAAGACAAGCTATCTCATTCCTGATTAGATACTACAACCAAATGCTTTAAAAAGGCCAGTATCAGACTTGTTCTTTACTGAGGACAGGAGAACCAAGCCTTCTCTTAAAACATCCGTAGTCGCATATTCAAGTAAATATCCAGGGATGACAGCTTACGATTCAATCAAAGTTTGATTTCGTATTTCAGTTGTGATCTCTGAAAAGTTAACTAACTTTTTCAGTCGTCGGCTAATTTTGACCTCTTCAGCATTCCAGTATCATCCAATCAACGTAATACAAGCATTCCCAGCTAGATTAGATGGCGGGAGAGATTGTACAGAGAAAATGGATTAAAACTACTGCAAGAGACTTAACACCTCCAGATTTAGATGGAGGAGAGAGAGAGAGAGAGAGAGAGAGAGAGAGAGAGAGAGAGAGAGAGAGAGAGATTGAAAGTTAGGCATATATACCATCATACTTAAAAAGAGAAAGAATCAGCTTGATATAAAGTAATCCAGACAGAGGTTATCTCTTTGTCACACAATACAATAGATAAAACAAGAAGCCTGAAAATGAGGGCCGCCGCTCAGGGCACCCTACTGAACATACCGTTTGATACGAACTGAAGGAAACGCCTCTTTCTTTGTGGCTTCTCTCCTCCTTGTGTAACTGCAGTGCGCTCTGTTTATGAAAGACGTGGAGCTTAACTTGGCAAAGTGATTGCCAAGGCAAGGATGACGACGACCCGCATTGCTTGATATTATCCGGCAAATGGCCATTAGGAGCCACACAAGAATACACTATTGCTGCTTTCTGTTTCGACAGACTTGTTGTGGAGTATCGGTTGTAGATGTCAACTGTGTTGTCATCTATCTATTAACAGTGTGTATTTTGTTGTGGACTGTCTATTGTGGGCAGGTAATATGTTAGGAATCGTTTCTTGTGGGTGTACGAAGTGACCACTTTGGGTCTTGACAGTATTATGATTTGTATATCGTGTGTATATATTTTATTGCAGACTATGATAGGTATGTGCTTTGGCTTAAATTGTCTATTGTGGGCACGGAATATGTTATGAATCGTCTCTTGTGGTTGTACGAAGTGACCACTTTGGGTAAGTATTTTGTTGTGCTTTGTGTATTGAGGTTGTGTTTTTTTTATGCTTTGTGTGTTGTGGCTGCATATACTGATGTGTATATTACAATATGGATATACGTTGTGAACATGTAATGTGATTTGAAACGTATTCTATGGGAGTGTGTTGATAGATATATATATATGTATATAT
>JAUUDW010007992.1:0-10268 GCA_032361385.1 Panulirus guttatus | reverse complement strand
AGCGCCAGGAGACAGACGAAATGGCCACATTCGCTCACACTCAGTCTCTAGCTGTCATGTGTAATGCACTGTAACAACAGCTCCCTTTCCACATTCAGGCCCCACAGACCTTTCCCTGGTTTACCCCAGACGCTTCACATACATACATACATACATACATACATACATACATACATACATACATACATACCCCGGCCTGAGCCAGGTACCCATTTTATCGACCAACCCCGAGGTGTGGGTGAATAGCTGGGTTGACTGTGGACTAACTGCCGCACCCAGGATTCGAACGTATTCGCTCGATCCTGGCCGGCCTGTGAATGCGTCATGGTCAGGAAAGCTGTACCGGTGAGTCGATAAATATTGCAGTGTTGGTTCTACTTTCCCTGGTCTTTAGATACTATGATTTTGGTATATGCTACCGAGAACTGGTTGTGTGTGTGTGTGTGTGTGTGCCCCACCGCCATTGACTAGACACTAGACTACGTAATTATCATGAAGCCACTGCGTAACTTGATTACTTTGAGGCTTTCGGCAACTCATTGGTAGAGTCGTCGTGAAGTTATTTGTGTTTTAGCCTCGAGGAAGTTGTTACCGTGACCGTATCATAATGACAAAAGAGAAGCAGAGGGTCATTATTAGCGGGTTATAAAAAAATGAGTGGGTTCCGGTATTAGGTGGAATACCACAGGCTGGGCTCTAGAGCCACTTGATTCACAAAGTACGTATGTAATCTTAGCTAAGGACTTGAAAACAGCACATGTAAATATGCCGATGATACAAAAAATAGAAAGCATTATCGTCTCGGATGATGGATGTCTCAAAGCTTAGGATTATTTTAGGTTATTGTTGTGGAGTGAAGAATGGCTTATTGATTCACTGTAGGCAAATTCAAAATGTTAAGGTCGATTACGTGGAAAAATAGGTACCATTTAGTGGAAACATAAAAATTAGGACACTAGAGGAATTTAGGAGAAATTAGAGCAGACGACTAAAGCCAACATTGTATTGAGTTTTGTATGAAAGGTAATACCGTACATGGTATCATATTAGCGTTAGTAACAAGACTGTAAAGGTATTATTACAACTTTACCAAGGGTAGCCACACGTCATTACAACTTCGGTTACCATACTACTGAATGTATATGAATTCCCGTAGAGCATACAGAGAAGGATGATTGAATTTATTGATACCTAGCATAAGGTACCTCCCACATGAAAATTGGAAGAAAAGTATATATGTAGTCTCTCGAGATACTTGTGTTAAGGGGCAATATTATCGATAAGGGTATACAAATGGAAAATGAGAAATAAGGTTGACAAAATACTTTAAATGTTAACCGTAGAAAGAACTCCTAACTGTGAACACATGACTAAGAACTTTAGATGGGAAATAAAAAGGTAAACTGAAAACAGATATATAGATGAACGGAAAATGATAGGTCAAAGGCGCTAACAGTTAGGGAAGTATCAGGCGGTAGATAGACGCATTACTAAAATTGACTGTGTAAAGACAGTATTGGTGGGCATTTTACAGGTTATTGTATTTTTAGGTTCTTTGAGTTGAATCTGTGCATTTTATTAGGTGGTTGGGGAAGATTCACTGTTGTGTTCTTGGATGACAGCAGTCTTAGTTGGTGACCGTCATGCAGTATGTACACCAGCGAGGAAAGTTGAGGAGCAATGGGTGGTGGGAAAGTTGCATAACAACATTATTACGAAACTGCCCACGTAAAATCCTTCTCCCGTTGGTCGTGTGTAAGCTAACTCCTCGCTGTGCTATCTCAGTGTTAAATGGTGATGGTATTAACAGTACTGTTAATGATGCATTAAATATTCGGTGAAACTTGTTGGTAATAGTTTAACATCTTTAATTTCAAATCTTCATTGTATGTTAGATCCAGTATTGAGGGCAGGTCAGTAATTCTTGGTGGAAAATGAGTATTTAATGCATTATAATAATGTATTTGTCGAATCATTTGAACCAAAATTACTGTGAGTTGTGGGCCAGTCTTCTCTGGAGCTGTAGTCTATTCAGGGTGACCTCTGTGGTCCGGGGGGGCTGGGGGGCCGGTGGGTTGCATGAGATCATACTTGAGGCCAGACAGTTGTGTACCGCCGTTCAGCTCCCACTAAAGCTCCCGATAACTTGCCACCTCACAGGTCATCCATATGAACTGTTTCTGTATTACTACAGGGGAGTGGCAGAACACGGGGATCTAGTGACTAGGGTTACTCAGTTGTCTCTCGGTTGCTGGTTGCCATTTTGTCTGGTGAAACAATGTCATTTGGTTCTAACTTTTGGGTCTAAAAATAGCGAATATGCCATAAGGTTCCAGACTATGGGGTAGGATCCCATTTATATCGTGGACTCCATTGTTTGCCCTATTGTCCTAGGATGTTTGAATTCTTGGAACAAGTTCCTGCATCATGGCTTGTGACACCTGTTCAAAAGTGGAAAAAATTGCATGATATGTTGAATAAAAGTTGTACTGGGACATCTTGACTGCGGACCTTGTTGTATATTTAGATGGTAAACATTGGGAACCCCGCTACACAGTTGGTCCCTGTAGCCGGTAATTTGTTCCTTGTCCCTGCTACACGTTCACCGACGACGATTTATCAGTCGGAAGAATTAATAGAAATCAGTTCCTAGAAACAAGTTTCTTGGCCGTTACATTTAATCTGATGACCGTTAACTTGTTGCAGGGACGTGGGTTTGAAGAGCTAAAGTTCCTTATGGTCATCGTATAAGATGGAGAGGCTGGAGGCTAGCACTTGCGGGGTCATGGGGTGAAGCATTTAATGGGAGAGGAGGTGAGGGTAGAGAAAAAAGTGAGGGTAGGTTGGCAAGAGTGGGGACAGTATCCATGCGTTGGGAGCCGGGTGGGGGGCGAGGGCGGGTGCCCCTTGTGCGGAGAGGGAGATCTCCGGCTGGTGTGCTGGACAACCTGCTCTTACTCTTCCTCCCCACACTCTGCTGCTCCCTCTGCATGGTTATAGGAATCCTACTGCTGTTTCCGTACTTCATTAATGGTTTCCTGGTGTTGTCCCCTCCTGGTTTGCTATATCCACCGCCTCTACAACCTTACCGTGCTGCTGCTGCTGCTGCTTGGGTGTGCCTGACTTAACCGCTGCCTGGCGTGTTGTGGGCTGCTGCACTACTCCATTTGGTGTTGGTCGTCTCCTGGTTAGTCTGGTGTACCATGACTTCCCATAGTCTCGGCTACCTTCGTTATTGAACGAGACAGGGAAGATGTAACATTTGTAACTAAAGAGCAGGCATACAAGGAAAATATATACCGCTGGTAAAGCAAGTTGTTTCTTTTACATCCTGTGGTGCCGTATTGTAACAACATCGGGATTACGGGTAACAGGAATGTATTTTTCTATTTTCCACTTTCAGCTAACTAGAGCAGTTACTCCTCTGGGAAATGATGGAGAAAAGGGCTGATTTGACAGTAAGGTTGGAATTGACATAGCATGCTGTGTAAATGAGAAAAAGCTACACTGCATGAAAAATTGGTGTTGTAGGTTATTGAAATATTGTGAGTGTACAAATAGTGAGATTGTTCATCTTTGCTTCAAGATGAACACTAGTATCATGGGTGGTTGAGGATGAAGGGAAGATGAAATATATCTAGTTCCACTGTCAACCATTCTGAATCTCAAAATCTTCCACGGGATGTAACTTCTGTGTAGCAAAAGTGTATCTGAAAATATTGAGTGGCGTGGCTCGTTGGGTTGGGAGATAGGGGGGCTAATACAGATAGGCCAGCAAGAACTTGCCTGCGCCCTTGGTGTAGGATTGGGGGAGGAGGTGGGGAGAAGGGCGAGATTAAAATTACAGGGGAGAATGCAGATATTAAGATTCCAGTGCCTTACTTCTGGGAGGGAAATAAAAGTATAGAGGGGAATGCAAATACTGATATTGCTGGGAACCTTAGGTCTGGGTATGGGGGAGGGATCGCACTTCTATCAAAAATTACTTTTTTTGGGGAGAGAGAAGAGAGATAGGAACCCTTGTCTACTTACCGTTGAATCCAGTGCCATACAGCCTAGCAGTTTGCACATACATATCCTCGTCCTTACGTAATGCATACCTGGTGAAGTGAAAGCTTGAACGTCTATTCCAGTTTAAATGCTTATATGTTTTTTCGTTTCACACTTGAATCGGTTGAATGGGATTAACGCCTCGTTTCCAACAGCATCTTCGAGGAATCACTCCGTTACGTTGCATCCACAGTCATTCATCTGCCTTCACATGAAATGTCCTTAGCTTTAGTAATTTCCCTCTGCGTCTGCCCGTCTCTTCTGTCTACGCCTCCTCCTCTTACCATTTACTATTATCACGCTCTGTCCTGCATGGCCATACTCTTGTCAAACACTCATTCATGCCTTTTGATTTTTTTTTTATTCTTGCCATGTATCCTCATCACAACTCTATTCTTTATCTCAGTACAACTGTACCATTCTTGTAGCTTTTTATTTTTACCTGTCAACGTATGCATACGTCTCACAGTCATGTAAGAGTAGTCATAGGCACGTCATCATACATACATACATGTACATACAACCATACATCAGTGCGCGCGATTCTTATATACTGTTCGTAAATTTTACCACATACACTAAAACTTTCAGTGCATCCTTAGTTTTTCTCCTTCGCATGACTATGCTCTTACTCTCAGCTTTCCCACTTTCATTCTCTCGGAAGTTTACTCCCAGATCCTACACCTCAATCTCAGATTGTACATCTTCATCAAACAGACTGAGGAGACCCCCTCCCCCCATTTTTTAAAAACTGAACACTGACAGTTACCTTTTTCAGTATTCCACCTTTCACGTGCGCGTCATCAAAGCGCCCCACCATTCCATGCTAGTCTGGCTTGTCCAGCGCTGCCGTAGCTTCATTTGCATACAGCTGTGATATGACTTCCGTCAGGTTTCACCATGATTTAACAGTACTCGCCGCAGTCGCTTCGCCTCGCTGTCAACTCACGTAAATGCTCCATCCTATAAAAAGGAAAAAAAAAAAAAGTCGAATAACCAGTGTGACATTACGCAGCCTAGATATACATTTCCATGTTTATTTCAGGCCGCTCACTGCACCACAGCTTACCCTCAAATGTACTGCTTCCAGTATATTTTAACGGCGTTTTGAAGTCTTCCGTGTACACCATGCGGGTTGGGTTAAA
The DNA here is from genome assembly GCA_032361385.1 of Panulirus guttatus. Taxonomy (NCBI): domain Eukaryota; kingdom Metazoa; phylum Arthropoda; class Malacostraca; order Decapoda; family Palinuridae; genus Panulirus; species Panulirus guttatus. The sequence continues at coordinate 5,073 of JAUUDW010007992.1, read as the reverse complement.
GGCAGGCCTTAGGGTGCTTGCAGTTGGAAGCGAAAAATACTTAAAAGTAAAATAGAAAAGTAATATATTCCTCTTCCGATGGGAGACAAAGAATAGACTGACGAAGCTATAATGTATTTCCTGCCGAGGGAAACATAAGTAGGATAACCCACACATTAGTACTATCTTAGTAGATCGTGGATCATGACGTAAATAGATGTATAGAAATAATGATAATGGTATTTTTAGTAATAAGAATTAATGTTTATAGTAATAGTAATAGTAAAAGATCGTGCAAGTAACATTTTCAAATTAAATAGGTCTGCTTTGTTGTTACCATGTTTCTCTCTCTCTCTCTCTCTCTCTCTCTCTCTCTCTCTCTCTCTCTCTCTCTCAGAAGTAGGTACTGCTAGCATGGGTCGTGTGGTTAAAGGAGGATGGGGGAGTAGGAGTGGTAGAGGGCCAGTCTGATTATTATCTCGAGGTCAGAGTACCTGGGATGGATCATGGCCATACGAGTAACCTCAGGGGTGGTGGACTCTCTTCACGCAGAAAGCTGACTTGACTCGACCCTCATTTGTTTATCACATACTTGTTTTGTTTATCAAAACAGCATCCATGTTTTCAGACATAATGGATAATCTGACTCATCAGCTTGAGAGGCAGAACAGATGATTTCGCCAAACACTTTCATGCTTATGAAACCACAATACTTCTTGTATGTCAACTTTGCTCCTTAAGGCAAGCGAAATTGTAGATTTAGAAGAAAGCAACAATGCGGATATTTCCAGCTTGCATTGACTCCTGCCAAAAGTCAGATCCAATAGGAACGAGTGAAAAGGCTGAGACTAATTTTGGAAGTGGAGTTAGTCCAGACGTAGTTTATCACATGAATGTCATTAACGCCTTTTAAGCTGTTTTCACTCATGAATGATACCCGTCACTCATTTGACGTATTAGGCACAGAAAACTGTAGATTATCACCACGAAAATCAAAGGTGCCGTAAATATAATACGAAAAGACAGTGCCAACATATTTGAGACACGAAACTGATGAGCTCACTACAACAGTAGCAATGAAAAGTTCAGCACATAACTTCAGAAGCTCTCAGGAAGCAAATGTTAGCACACAGTTGGTGAAGGATACGAAGGCCTCCGGGCCGTGGGCTAGGATAGCCTGACTGACGGGTGTAATAATTCTGCATGGCTCCTGAGCCAAGACTAGTCATGATTATACAGAGGGGTCTCTACCCTGGTGCCCAGGTCCCGTGGTGGCTATCGATGCCCCTGACCAAACAATGGAGGTGGGTAAGTCTCCGTGATATAAGAAAGGTGATGTATTTTAAGGTAGATTCACGTATGCTCAGACCACCAAAATCTGAAGCTGGTGATGAGGAATGTAGGAGATTTGGATGATGTACGAGAGTGATTGCTCGTCTGGTCCGGGAAATGGATAGTGAAATCATCGACAGCCATCTAGAGTCATGAATTCGGCAGATCTGGCTGGACCCCGGGAAAAGTTCTTGTAAGAAAAGGATCTTCAAGGTACAAGTAAAACAAATCACAGTTCCAACAAGCCCTTTATAACACGCATGTAACACCACGTGTTTATAACATGCATGTAACACCACGTGTTCAGCGTACGCTAATTTTCTGGTCAAATCAAGAGAAACAAGTTAGGCCGGCAGGAGTCTTGAAAAGGACGGCAAGTGTAATGTTAGGACCAAGAGACGAGCCATTTCAGGAACGTTTGAACTGAAACTCTGCTCCACGCAGGATCGAAGACTCCATGTGACGTAAAAAAAAAAAAGAAATATTTTTGTTCTACAATAAAAGAGAGAGAGAAAGATTCTAAGTTGACAGCGATTTGGTTTCTAGATAATATCGGTCAAACCTAAGAGAAGACTCTTAACACCCCTATAGGGAAATACTACTTTGCAGATTGGGTCTTTGTCCGTTGCTGTATTTAAGTTAGTAGCCGACGTTGGCTTGGGCTAAGTGAGAAAAAGAGAAGATTTGATTTGAGCTCCTATGGTGTTTGCAGACCTGCCTCTTACAGATGGAAAGGTTAAATGGATTAGGGCAAGACTATGGAAGGAAGGGAGCTCCATAGCTTCGATGTTCGAGGAAAGGATGGAGTACCATAATGGTCAACCCTCGATTGGCTTGTATTCACTCAGCACTTACAGGAAGCCTCATCCCAGCGAGTGCAATAAGTCCAAGGTTTATCGCCTTGGTTAAACGCAGACAACTCACAAGAGCAGTGGATGAAGTAATGCTTATATAGAACAGAGGCAGGGCAGCAACATCACTGCAGAACGGAAATCTTTTCTTTAACTGGAAACGGAAAAGTGACTTCAGTTCCTTCATTAGGTAGCCTTTTGAAAGGGGCATTAGATGTTGTAACCTGTTCTGTCTCTCTCTCTCCCGGTGTTTGGCACAGCTAGAGATGGCAGTGCGTGAGTGGGCACTGCAAGCGTAAAATTGAAGGTATGAGAACATGAACTACCATAGGAGAATGAGAGGTCTGTTGCTATACTGCTAAAGAAGAAGAGTGCGATCCACGATGATTAATGTGTGGCAGCAGGTTGTAAAAGACGTCTTTTGATAATAGAACTAAAAGCCTCATATATTGGTAAGAAAACGAGAGATTAGATAAACTTTGTACCCGAGAATATGTCAGTAAAATAAACTTTACACGTGAGAATATACCAGTAAACTAAACTTTTTACATGCGAACACATCAGTAAGACACCAAACGAAATATATATTTGAGAACCCGGTAAAAATAGGATGGAGAAACTCTTAAGTGTTGTGCTCAGGGATACCAGAAACATGAAGGGATTGGGGTCTGTGAACACTGAAAAGAAAACGTGACTAGCGGATGAGTGAGTGACGGGCCGGATCAGCGCAAGATTGTAACAAATACAGAGTGTTTCGTGGCCAAAGAGATATAATAGTATCGAGAAGTGAGAAGACACGTCATGAGCCCAGTGGGCTATGCTCTGTATCGGGTAAAGTCTCGTCGTAGGTATAGCTCTCCTTTTTTTCTCATTTGCTTTCCATTCTAAAAACAACTTATCATTAGATTTCTGTCTTGGAGTGATAATAGAAAAATGCTTCTGTGATCGGAAACCTTATGGTTTCCCCAGTTTGAAAGCCAACCAGCCCACAATCTGTCGTTGAGTCAGCAATCCAATGTCCTCGGGCCGGTCGCTAGCTAGTGTACTCCCTTGAAAGTTGTTTGTTTGGACTTAAAAAGTCAGTCCAAGTTTGATGATAGTCTCTCATCAGTCTGGTAGCATGAAGTCCCTTACTTCATCCTCTATTGTTAGCTGCCTTGGTTTAATGTTACCGTCACCTGGAGAACGGGAGACCCCTCTGCTTGTCGCCCACGGTGATTTGAAAAGCTTTCTGGTAATTATGCCATACCGTATCATAAACATAGCCATCAGTCTTGGTGTACGGGGAACTACTTCATGGATTGCAAGCATCCGTTACAAGTCCCTGCACTGTGTGGCGTTCCACAGGGCACAAAGATGGAACCGTTGTATTCCTCATTGTCATTTAAGTGTTGCCTGGATGGGAGTATATTTCGCGTCCCTACCATTGGTACTATCAGAATTGGAAAGTGTTCCCAGCTTACATTTAGAAATACATAACATACTACCGGCTCGACAGACATGGAAGACAGTAAAATACTTCCCGTGAAATCCAAGAAGAGAGAACACCTCAAATATCAGGGGCCCAGGACTCCTCAACACCTTGCTTTCTATCATCAGAAACAATGGGATGCACGGCAGAAAATTTTGAGTGCACAGGACAAGCAACTACAAATTGCACCAGACCGGTTAGGCTGTAGGGGCTATGTTAGCCTGCGGCTTTGAACAGCTTGGTCGACCAACGATCCAATCCTGCAGCCTGGACTCACCCCGGGCTCTGGGGGTGAAGACCCCCCGAAGACTTCACCAGGTGCTCGCTGGCAATAACTCGCACGACCAAATCGTCCTCTACAGCACCTTCAAAAGACTCTCCAGACTCTCCCCAGTCTCCACTGTGTATTGCTTGTATGTTATCATTTTGGACCTTTAGCAGTGTACAATCAGTTAAACTGTTAGTTTATCATAATTGATAATATCGTTATTGGTACTATACTTACTGGCATACCACAGGGTTTGGTTAGTTAGCTACCGTCTTACAAGAACCAAAGGAGTCGAACGTTTTGTGTATAAATCCGATGTTGATTACCCTTGATATTATGGTATTCTTTTTCATGGTTGTCTACGTATTTCTCAAAATAATAAATGAGAAATTCAGCTCCGTATTGTCTGCGTGTAAACAAATTTAACAGACCGGAGACAATGGTGATGAGAGATAACAGGCGAGAGCGCTTGAGTGAGGTAAAATGGTGCTTATGTACTCCAACTTTAAGGCCTACACCAAGTTGGGCTTGAGCCCCGGGGATACATTGCCGCAGCAAAATGATCTTTGTGTTGTAGCCGCTTGAGGTTTATTTTCCTTCGATCCACAGAACGGAGATACGACATTTGTGTCCTGTGTGGGTGGGCGGGGGCCCCAGTACTGTGTAATTCATGACACATATACGCCGGACTTTATCCAAATTAATCCGTTCCAGAGGATTTTTTGGAAACGTATTTATCCAGATAATTGGGATGCCCCATGAGTCGACGATAATTATACAGTTGAAGGGCACAAAGGATATCCTAAAATGAAGTAAATGCCTATGTAGTAGGTCTTTTTCAGTTCAGTTTCAGTTTTAATACTTGATTCCTTGATAGAGGAATCGGGTTCTTAGTGCTGTCGCTAGGTACCCTTGCACAATATTACCAGAAGCATCTGGCATGTGTCGCGAGTACATATAAATACAACAAAGGGGCTTACTAAAGCCTAAGGAAGTTAAGATATTCCTTCAACACAACATTAATTTCATTTACGTAATGTCTAGCCAATATGGGGAGGGTCATCGTGTCTCCGTCAGGGGGTCGTGGACTGGTGTTCCAGCAGGCGTCACGGAAGCGTTGTGTGTGGGGACATCTTAGAAGGCAGTGGACAAGGGTGCGGCTGTCGGGTCTT
>JAUUDW010007970.1:0-10268 GCA_032361385.1 Panulirus guttatus | reverse complement strand
GCCGGAGAGGAAGCTAGATATCAAGGAGCAAAGTGAGGGAGGGAAACCAAAAGAGGGGAGTTTAGAGATGAGACCCCAATGCCACACCCTGTCAAAAGCCTTAGATATGTCAAGGGTATTCCACTTGACTCTGTCATATGTTTTCTCCAGATCCATAAAAGCTGCATACAACAGCTTAACTTTCACTAAATACTTTTCTACGGTCATCTATATTACAAAAATCTGATCCACACATCCCCTACCTTTCCTAAAACCCCCTTGCTCTTCACTTATTCTGTATTCAGTCACTTCCATCACTCTGTCAATAAATATTCTTGCATACACTTTTCCTGATATACTTAACAGATTTATTCTACAATTGCTATATACATCCTTAGCCCCTTTTCCTTTGAATAAAGGAACAATAATTGCTCTCACCCAATCCTCAGGAACAACTTTCTGGTTCCATGCTAAATTACATGCAAGATGCATCCATTCTATCACACTTTCTCCTCCAAACTATAGCATTTCAGCTGTAATCCCATCCACTCCAGGTGTCTTTCCTACCTTCAGCCTCATTATTACCTCACTCTTTGCTATGGGCTCCTGCACTTGTATCCTCTTCCTTCCCTCCTTCATACTCATGCATGTAACAACTGCTGCCTCCCCTTCTCCCACATTCACCAGTTCTTCAAAATACTCTTTCCATCTTCCTTTCACTTCCTCCTTTTAATTCAGCAATTCCCCTTCCTTACTTCTCACATTATTTTCCAACTCTCATTTGCCCTTTTTTCAGGTCTTGCTGCTTTCTTGTATACACCTCCCACTCTCTCGCACTTCTTTCCTGTAAGTACCACCCATTCACCTCCCTTTTTTTCACTTCATCATCCCACCACTCACTACTCATTCTCACTTACCCAACCCTCACTTTCCACTTGCCATCCACTTCTCTTGCACCTACCAGCACTGCTGTCCTAAATACCTCTTTTTTATCTCAACCACTCCTCTAGCTTCATTTACTGTCACCTTTTACCATTTTACACTCAGGCTCTCATGGTGTTTTGTCATACAAGCCTCTTTTTCAAGCTCACTTACTTTCACCACCTGATTCTCACCCATGAGTGAAATGATATGTAAAATAACAAAACCTACAAAAAGCTCACCTACTTGCCAATGTGGAAAAAAGAAATATATTTCATACTTAATTGCTGTTTCACGCTTAGCAAAGTAGTGTCAAGAACAGATAAAAAGCTACCCCATTTGCTAACCAACTGCTATGTATAATGCACCAAAACCAGAGCCCTCTTCCACATGTGCCTTCCTGTTTTTCCCCTGACTGCTTCAAAGCTCTGGTTCAACCCACTGACATTACATCATTCCCTGTGTACCACATCACTCCGATTTGCTCTGTCCCATGTATGCCTCACACCCTCCTCCATGTTCAAGCCCTGATCCCTCAAAGAATTTTTCAATGTACCCTTCCACCACCTTTGTGTCCCCTCCTTGATCTCTCCACTTCACAAATGTATACCCTCTTTGTATCCTTTCCCCACTCATCCTTTCTGTATATCCAAATCATTTCAACACACACTCTTCTGTCCTTCATGATGCTGTGATAGTGGGGAAACTCTTCATGTTCCTATAGTTGTAATTACATTTTTCTCTGTAAATATCTACTTGCACTTCATGTTGCTGTAGGAGTGGAGGAACACTTTATGTTGTTTTAGTAGTGTGGGAACACTTCATGTTGTTGTAGGAGTGGAGGAACACTTCATGTTGTTGTAGAAGTGTAGGAACACTTCATGTTATTGTAGTAGTGTGGGAACACTTCATGTTATAGTTGTGGAGGAACACTTCATGTTGTTGTAGAAGTGGAGGAACACTTCATGTTGTTGTTGTAGTGTGGGAATACTTCATGTTATTGTAGTAGTGTGGGAACACTTTATGTTGTTGCAGTTGTGGAGGAACTTTTCATGTTGTTATGAAACCCCATTTCTTGGACATGTTCTATTATTGTACTCCTTTTTCAATTTATGTATGATGTCTGAATAAACCGTGTCTTCTGTCATTCTGTTCCATTCATCCTGCACTTTTATACTTCAAAAGTACTTTACATCTTTTCTAACAAGTTTCTTGTTGTTTGAACCATACATCTCTCTGAGAACTGTTAACTATCCACCTCATCAATAAGTTTTTAGAACTTAAAGGTTGTGATCTGGTCATGCCTCACTCTTCATGTTGTTGTAGCAGTGGAGGATTACCTCATGTTGTTGTAGTGGTGGAGGAACACATAATGTTGTAATAGTGGTGGAGGAACACTTTATGTTGATGAGTGGGGGAAAACTTAATATAGATGTAGTAGTGTGGGTACACTTCATGTTGCTTTAAGAGTGTGGGTACTCTTGATGTTGATTTAAGAGTGGGAGAACACCTATGTTGATGTGAACTGGTTTCTGAAGTGTGAGGAGGGGCAAGCTTTTCATTTGTACTTGGGGATTGGTTAGTTATGGAAGGGTTCGGATGGGAGGGGTCTAGTGCTTTTGCATTGAATTAAGCTGTAAGTTTCTTTTGTGTTGAAGTTACTGGTGTGGGAAGTGAATGTGGTGTGTGTCATATGTGATGCCTAAAATGGTTGATGTTTTGTTCAGTGGGAGTTGATGTTACTGGTGTGGGGAGCGAATATCATGTGTTGAATATGATGCCTAGAATGAATGGTGTTTTGCTGTGTGGGAGTGATTGTCCATTCAAGCTGCTGGAGAAATATCACCGGATTATTCTTTGTTTTCAAGATAAAACTAATAACATTATGATTTCAAGAGTTCTACTCTGGGTTGGTGCCAGGAACACATTTAGGAAAGCTTTCAGTCTAAATAAGAGATCAGTGAACCTCTGTTTTCAGGGAGGGGTTGAGTTCATAAACTTGAGGCAGCATTTCTACATGCAGTCTGATGAGTTTATTAAGGACAGACTACACCTGAATTAAGTGGGAGCTGCACGTTTTGGTTGGCTCCTAGTGAGTCTACATGTGCGTTTTGGTTAAAAAAAACACAACGTGTGTGGAGCAGACCCATCCCCCTGTGGAATTACCACTCCAAATAGGTTTCAGGTTTGTCTAATTATATTTCATGTCAATGCTCGGAGTATACAAAATAAAGTCTTAAGAGTTAGTGACAACAGTGTTAGAAGGAAAATGACATGATTGCCATTTTTGAATCATGGTCAGATATCAGCAATAGAGATTTCCTTGCCGAATACTCATTTCCAGGGTACATCTATTTAATAGGGACAGGGTAAAAAAGTAGGTGGTTGGGTCCTGTTTTGTCTGTTAAAGCTCATTTAAATCCCGTAGATAAAAGTGCTGCAACTGTTGGGAATATCGACTTCATTTTTGTAGAAATTAAAGAATCAAGGAAAAAAATAACAGGACTTGTTTACAGGCTCCCTGCACAGACACCAGAGGTAGACGAAAGACTTAAGATCAGCTAGGAGAACTTTTTAATGAACAAGATTCTGTTATAGTAAGAGATTTTAACATAACATAAATTTGCTTGATAGCGCCTCAATCCAATTAGCTGAGAAACCTGCTCACGATAAGAATATACTAGATTTAGTTCTTCCTACAAATGAGGATCTCATTAATGATGTTGAATTTAGAAAAAAGTTTAGTATAAGTGATCACCAACTAATTAATTTTGAGGTCACTTTCAACACTGCATGTAATGTTAGTCAAAATGACAGTTGCAAAAAGGTACCAAATTTTAAATGTGCAAATTTTTTGATCTTTGCGTTGCTCTTGACAGGCACACCTGGGATGATACAGTCAATAAAATGAATGTAGCTCAGAAAAGCTTTACATAAACCTTCAAAGCAGTTGAGGTAACATACATACCAATGTGTAGTAGATGCTCTATTTCTAAAATGAATCCAAGGTGGTTGAATGGTGAAACAAAAGAAAGAGCCTTTGTCTAAGAAAGTAACTCATAAGAAACTCAAGGGAATCCAGTAACCAACATGATAGAGTAAGGTATGTAAATTTGCACCGAGAAAGTAAGAGTTAATCGACAAAGTATATGTCAATATGAAGCTTATATTGCTGAAAACAGCAGAAGAAAGCCTAAGGAGTTTTACAGTTATGTTAGAAGCAAGAGAGTCATTACCCAGTCAATAGGTCCATTTATTACACAAAAATGGCAACTTGATTCTAGACAAAGAAGCCATGGCAAAAATATTAATGACTTTTGCATCTTTATTTTTGTTCGAAGACACACCTCATGTCCCAAATCCAATTTCACAGATATGACAGGGGAATGTTGTTCAGCAAATTGACATCAAAGTCAAAGACATACTTTCAGCAATAAACGGAATGAAAATAAATAACAAGATAAGCCCTAATAAGTTTCGTGCAAAAGCAATGAAAGAGGCAAAAAATGAGACAGTGAAGCCCTTGACTGCCCTTTTCAATAAGGCATTTGTTATGGGAAATTTTTAGATGAATGGAATTTGCCAATGTAACACCAACAGTCAAATAGGTAATAAGTCACTGCCTGGAAATTATCATCCCATTAGCTTAATGTCAGTATTTGGATATACTTATGGAAACCATCATTCTAGATAAAATTGCAAATCATTTAGAGAACCACCACTTAATAAATGATTCTCAGCAAGGTTTTCGACATAATTACTTGTCTGACAAATCTGCTTCATTTTGTTTATGATATAATCAGCATGTATGACGAAGGTAAAGCAGTTGATGTTATATACCTAGATTTTCAAAAAGCTTTTGATAAAATTCAGGATCAAAGATACTTAGCAAAAATTAAGTCATGTGGTATTGATGGGGTTGTATTTCAGTGGATAGGAAATTGGTTAACTGGCTGTAAACAAAAAGTAGTGATTAATGGTTGAGCCTCAAATTGGTTAGACGTAACAAATGGATTGCCTCAAGAATCAGTCCTGGGACTGGTTCATTTTCTCAGATATATATATATTAATGATATTGATAACTAGCTGCATTGCAAAATATATGAATTTCATGATGATACAAAACTGGGAAATAAATCTACAAATGAACTTGAACATCTACAACTTCAAACTGATGAACTAGGCTCATAAGTAGCAAGTGAATTTGGTATCGATAAGTGCAAAGTTTTTCTTATTGGAAGTGAAAATGAAAAGGCAAGCTACAGTATGAATTCTGTTGAACTTCACAAGGTATGAGGAAAAGACTTGGGTGTAATAATCTATGGTGACATAAAACCAAGTAAGCAGTACATAGAATCAGTGAAAAGAGTGAACAAAATTCTTGGTTTCATAGGTAGAGCCTGCAAATTTAAGTCCAGGAAAATCATTCTTACTGTTTACAATTCATTGGTTCATTCACATCTTAAATATTGTGTTCAATTTTGGTCACCCTACCTAAAAAGAGACATAAATAGAATGAAGAGAGTGCAGCATTGAGCTAACAAATGATTCCTGGACTGAGAAACTAATCCTACGAGATGAGATTAAAACAACTTGAATCTATTTAGCTTACAAAAGACTAAGAGGTAATTCAGTACAAGTATTCAAAATTATCAAGGGCTTTGATAATCTTGATGTTATCAAGGGCTTTGATAATCTTGATCTATCAAATTACCTAATACTTGATTCAACTGATTTTACTCTTGGTACTTCTAGTAATGAATAAAAACACGTGGGCAAAGGATTGTTAACATATGGAATGATTTGCCAAATAGAGCAATTGAAAGTAGTACCACAGATATGTTTAAGAGCTGACGATAAATTCTTTGATTCAAGAACACAACTTTCATTATTTGCACCTTCATAGTTGAAATAACTATATCTGTGAATTACCTGTATATCTTCTAACTTTTACCACACTATTCTTTGAGTTTCTGATATCTTCCACTATCACAAACAGCCTCAAAAAGACCCAATGGTCTGTTCAGTTCAGTTCAGTTTCAATACTTTATTCCTTGACATAGGAATCAGGATGTGGCGTTTGAATTCCTCTGTATCCTTTTGATCACCCTATTTTGAATGTTTCTTTGTACGTTTCTGCATAGATCACCCTAGTCTGAATGTTTCTGGGTACATTTCTACAAAGATCACTCTACTCTGAATGTTTCTGTAAAGATCACCCTACTTTGAATGTTTCTGGGTATGTTTCTGCAAGCATCACCCTACTCTGAATGTTTATGGATAACTTTCAGCAAGAATCACCCTACTCTGAATGTTTCCATTCAAGACTCTACAAAAATCATCCTCATCTGAATGTTTCCAGTTTAGATCCTGCAAGAATCACCCTACTCTTAATGTGGGAAAGTGGCTTTATATAAAGGAGATAAAAAGTCAAGAAATACTAAGATTATAATCTTTATAAAACAGTACTATCCCACAGCAAGCCAATAATCTGAACAATGTTGCATTACAGTAGTGGTACTGGCAGTATATCTAACTGTAGATATCTAAGAGATTAAAATATATTCATCATATACAATAAACTACAGTATTTACAATATGGCATATAAAAATATATTCCAATTCTTACACTACTGATTCCTCTGCAATTCACCTATTAACACTGAAACCAATATATGAACTGTAGATAAAACAATTTGCGAGTACATCAGGACAAAAAAGAAGTGGGATATATCAACAAAATTTTCTTTACATCATTCTTGCCATCACCAATGTATGTAACATTACATGCGTCTCTCCATATTTCTAGAGTCAATAATGATCTAAAAATTTCAAAAAATGTGGTATAAGAAGATTTTCAGGTCTTTGGATATTAGTCACTGATCTTAGGAAATAATCTCAAAAGAAGAATATTTTGCTAATTCAAGCAGTTAAATGGCAACAATATGAACAGTAATTATCTTCAAAGATAAAATTAAAGGTAAGTCAACAGATGAGCTGCCAGTCATACCTAAATGATGAGTCAAGACCTGTTGGTATGCATTTAACACTAATAAACCTTCATTGAATGTTCAAAAAGTGATGCTAGGTCATCTTCGCTTTGCTCACGTGGTGCCAGTTTAGTTACACGGTGCTGAAATTATTCATCATAATTAGTAATCATCAAAACGTATATCATGAATGATCAATGTATAACGTTTAATTAACAACCTGAAAAAAGTTAATAGGTGGAAAGTCTGATAAATTTTTGAGTGAAGGTGAGTACAAAAGTTGGTGGTGAGTATTGGAAAAAGTATGACATACATATGAAAGAAGGGTTAAAAGGGAGCAATTTAGAAAAAGTGACCTGTTTACATAGGTGCATGGAGGGACTGAGTAGAGAAAGGCATAGGAAGCAAGATATCCCTGTTATAGCAAGAAACTCTGCATGACTGACTGAACAGATACCAGATACATATTCATGATTACTATGGTCTTCCCCCTTCCTTATTATGTTCTTCCCCTTGGTTACTATAGTCATCCCCTTGGTAATTATGGTCTTCCTCTTGGTTATTATGGTCTTCTTGGTTACAACTGCCCTCCCTCTTGGTTATTTTGGTCTTCCTTTGGTTACTATGGTCTTCCACTTTGTTACTGTGGTCTTCCACTTGGTTATGATGGTCTTCCCCTTGGTTATCATAGTCTTCTCTTTGGTTATTATGGTCTTCTCCTTGGTTACTATGGTCTTCCCCTTGATTACTATTCTCTCCTCCCTCAGTTATTATGGTCTTCCCCTTGGTTATTATGTTCGTCCCTTTGGTTACTATTGTCATCCCCTTGGTTATTATGGTTTTTCTCTTGGTTACTAATTCCTTCCCTCGTTTTTTTATGATGAAGCTCCAGTCTCGTACAAAAGTCCACATCTTGGTTATTATGGTCTTTCCTTTGGTTATTATGGTCTTCTCCTTGATTACTATTGTCTTGCCCCTTAGTTATTATGGTCTTCCCCTTGGTTACTACTTCCTTCCCTCTTGGTAATTATAATGGTCTTTCCTTTGGTTTTTATGGTCTTCCCCTTGGTTACTATTTCCTTACCTCTTGGTTATTACCCCTTGGTTACTATTTCCTTACCTCTTGGTTATTATGGTCTTCCCCTTGATTACTATTGTCTTGCCCCTTGGTTATTATGGTTTTCCCTTGGTTACTACTGCCTTCCTTCCCTCTTGGTTATTATGGTCTTTCCTTTGCTTACTACGGTCTTCCCTTCGGTTACTATGGTCTTTCCCTTGGTTTCTATGGTATTCCCCTTGGTTATCATGGTCTTCTCTTTGGTTATTATGGTCTTCTCCTTGGTTACTATGGTCTTCCCCTTAGTTATTATGGTCTTCCCCTTGGTTTAGTCTCCTTGGTTACCATGGTCTTCTCTTTGGTTATTATGGTTTTCCCCTTGGCTATTATGGTTTTCTCCTTGGTTACTTTGGTCTTCCCCTTGGTTAATATTTTCTCCCTCTTGGTTACAATGGTTTTCTCCTTGGTTACTACGGTCTTCCCCTAAGTTTGTAAGTTCTTCACCATAGTTATTATGGTCCTCCCCTTGGTTACTATAGTTTCCTTGGTTATTATGGTCTTCCCCTTGGTTACTATGGTCTTCTCCTTGGTTATGTTTTTTTCCCTTGGTTACTATGGTCTTCCCCTTGGTTTTTACAGTTTTCTTCTTGGGTATTATGGTCTTCCCCTTGGTTCTTATGCTTTTCTGCTTGGTTACTATGGTCTTCCCCTTGGTTACTATTGTTTCCCTCTTGGTTACAATGGTTTTCTCCTTGGTTACTACGGTCATCCCTTGGTTATTAAGTTCTTCCCCTTGGTTACTAAGGTCTTCCTCTTGGTTACTATGGTCTCCCCTTGGTTATTATGGTTCTCTCCTTTGTTACTATGGTATTCTCCTTGGTTACTATAGTCTTCTCCTTGGTTATTATGGTTTTCTCCTTGGTTTCTATGGTCTTCCCCTTGGTTACTATGGTTTTCTCCTCAGTTACTAATGGTCTTCCCTTGATTACTATGGTCTTCCCCTTGATTACTATGGTTTTCTCCTTGGTTACTAAGGTCTTCCCCTTGGTTACTATGGTTTTCTCCATGGTTACTATGGTCTTTCCCTTGGTTACTATGGTTTTCTCCTAGGTTAATATGGTCTTCCCTTTGGTTACTATGGTTTTCTCATTAGTTTCTATGGTTTTCTCCTTGGTAACTATGGTCTTCCCCTTGGTTACTATGGTATTCTCCTTGGTTACTATGGTGGTCCCCTTGGTTATTATGGTTTTCTCCTTGGTTACTATGGTCTTCCCCTTGGTTACTATGGTTTTACCAAGGTTTCTACGTAAGATGCAAAAGCAGTTTCCTATATGCCTTAATCACTTTTTGATAAATTTTTTTATTTACTACAGAGTAGAATCACCTGTGGCAATGTTCCCTTGACTAGTCCTGGAATATCTTCTGTCGTGTACCCTAAAGCTTCCAGGCCATTGTCAATCTTCAGGTCCTCCATATAGCCACGGAGTACATCGGCTAAAGCCAAACCTGCAAGTAAATCAAAGATGGCTAAAATAAAAAAGCTTTGAAAGGGTTTGCATTCTCTAACATAAAAGCACAGCTATCTAAGTAATTCTGACACCTGGTATTAACATACACACACAGACTACACCATGCCATAATGTTTTCTGCTTCTTCCATCTCAGTCTTACTTCAGTCTTACTTGCATTCCTACATTCACTTTTCTCTTGAACAATTTCCATATATAAAAACTAGGGCCCGTTTTATGAGGTTCTTGCACTTTCAAGGCTACATTACAATCAATAACCTTACACCCTTGATAAAAACTTCTCACTGCTTCTAGCTGGTTTCCTCCCACACCACATATTCTTAAGATCATCCACAAAACATCTCTATCAACCCTATGATATGCATTCTCCAGATCCATAAATGCCACAAACAAATCCATTTGTTTTTCAAAATATTTCTCACACATTCTTTAAAGCAAACACCAGATCTAAACATCCTCTACCACTTCTGAGACCAAACTGCTCCTCCCCAATCTGATGCTCTGTACATGCCTTCACCCTCTCAATCAATACCCTCCCACGCAATTTTCCAGGAATACTCAACAAACTTATGTCTCTGTAGTTTGAACACTCACTTTCATTGCCCTTGCCTTTTTACAATGGCAAAATACATGCATTTTGCCAATCCTGAGGCACCTCACTGTGATCCATACATAAAGTGAATATCCTTGTCAACCAATCAACAACACAGTTACCCCCTTCCTTAATATATTCAACAGCAATATCCAATCCAGCCACCTTGTTGCATTTCATCTTACTTGTGCAAGGCAGTCA
>JAUUDW010007959.1:0-10269 GCA_032361385.1 Panulirus guttatus | reverse complement strand
ACACAATATCCTATTACTCAAATGGAGAGTCTTTATTTATATGAAGCCGTCCCTGTAATGAAGCACTGAGGAGAATGATCTCAGAGGCCGAGGTTTCAACGAGAGAGGACATCTTGAGGAGCTGTATTAAAGCCATCTGTCGCTCATAAGTAATACCGCTCAGAGGCCTTTGCCTTCTACGACATCAGAGATTCCTTCTTCCTTTTCATATTCATCGTTTGCGATTTGCATACACTCTGCCACCCCTTTACACAAGTATTCTGTGGACTTATTACAAAACGTGATAAGGAATGTGACAAATAACTCATTCATCTTTTAATCATATAACCCCAGGATCCCTTCTACGGGGCTTCTGCGGCTTCGAGGCTGCGCTACAGTCAGTAGCAGGAAAATGACGGACTTATTTGGAGTGAGAAGTTCCTTGATGAGACTGTGCTCCTTTTGGTCCACCGATAATACGACCTCGCCGCAGATGACTTTCCACTCGCGATGTAAACTCATGCAGGTGGAGTCTGGTAATCAGATGTTACCCGGCTCCACCTGCAAATTGGGAACGCAAGCTGCGGAGGCTACGTGGGCCTGCGACCTGTCGCTTCAAGCAGCTTCTTTGACTTCAGCCTCAACCCAGTAGCCTTGGAGACAAACGTTCAGCCAGACGATGCCAAGCCTTGGAGGTCAAGGAGGCAAGAGGCATAGTGCACACGTGCTGGAATTAGTCAAGACCCCTCCTCTGAGGCGGAATCCCGAATGAAAGCTGTGGCTGGAAATGTGGTGCGTGAATAATCAAAACACCATCAGACACTCGAGTCTCCGAGAGAAGTGAATTGTTCATAGAGGCACTAACCAGTAGCGCCGAGCAGAAGATTAGTCAGTGAAAATACCGAGAATATTGGCGAGATTTATGAAAACGCTGAATTACGTATACCAAAGGGACAAAGGCCATGGGAGTAGCCCGTGTTGCTAATACTAAGCGAGTCTTCCATGTCGTTGGTACTCCTTAGATCAGAACAGATACCCTGTAATTTTTCGGTACACGTGTCCAGCCTCTCTGACGCCTGTGAAGACAGAATGTGCCGTCTGTCTGACAGGACGCAACGACAGCTGATTAATGAGCACCCAACCTTTTCAACAGCTGCACTCTGTATGAGTTCAGCGCTATCATATCATGGAGACGAACCCGTGTGAGAGAGATACTGCATTAGCCTAAAGTTCAAGTGGGAGACCGGCGGAAGACACTCTTTCTCCTGGGAGGTGCTGAGAAGACCAGATCGACCACAAGGGTAGGTCGCTATGATGGGAATTTTCTTGAAACTGCCAGTAGTTCTGGTAGTGCACTTCAAACCATAGAAGCCTATTTCTGTCACGGTGTTGAATAGCTTCTGACCTATGTGTATAATATATTCCTTCATTTTCCGTATCTACTTTGAAATGCAGTGTCAGTTCCATACCCTTGAACTATACCTCTTTTTTCTTTTTTCTACATGTAACATTTTCAACCTGACGTTCAATATAGATTTCCTTACTAATGGCTTTCCTGAACTTTACCGAAAAAAGTGTGTGGTGGTGGTGGCAACATAAGTTTTTCTTCATGTGAGTTTGAGTTCGGGTGTTCTTTTTCATTACTAAGTTTCTGAACATCTTAGATTACCACAGTGGTGGCAGCGGTGGGATGTTTCAGGTGTGCTGTATATCAGTGTGGCCACATCGTTTCCTTGGGTTGTAGCTGACGTGCTATATTCCCTCGTCCACTTCCTGATAATGACCTATTTCCCAATGCAAAGGTGATCTCCCAGTACCCTCTTCTTTTTTCCATTGCCTTTTTCACAGGATCGTTCCTTGGTCGCAGACATACGGAACATGCATGACTGATTCAAACACTTGAGTGGACTGGACTGATGTTCTGCCCATCATGCAATCACGTGAAAGTCTCACAACGACGTGTATATGATGTTGACAGCATTCTTCACTGATCAAGCTGAAGGTATCTGTAAGCATGAGAACCGCTACTTCACCCTGTGTCTTTCTCTATCAGAAATGGTATTCAAGTAGCAACGTAACTGTTGACTTTCATCGTTACCGTGGAGGACAAAGGTGAGATCCACTGCTCTTCGAGCAAGTCGTTCATCAACGGGGTAGGGTAGATGCATCTCTGACTCTCCACTCTACCTGTCAACGTTGCGTCCATTACGGCTTCTCCAACAGCACTGCAAGGGACCATTACCATTCAGGAAGATGTGGACTGCTTTGTACTATGGGACGTATGTGCTTCATGCTAGATCTCCTCAGCCAATGCACCAGTTCCGGCGAGGGAAGTGGTTCAACTCCCGATGGGTCCATGGATGAGAGTGCTTAACGCCCGTCTTCTACAGAGGCCGCCTCTATCTCACCATCGCGTAGACACTCTCGTACATCGTTTTCTAAAGCCGTTACTCCTTTGTGACATTGTGAACTTCAGATTACCGTCTGTCTCGTCCATCTCTGGCTAAGGTGGACCTATGAAATATTCTAGGTATGGAAATACTGCGGATACTTTCATTACCATAATGTTATGAACACAAAATGACACTAGTTTCCTATTCTGATTACCATTTATTCTTAAATCTATCTTTAATCAAATTTATGTGGTTTGATTCGTTTCCATCTCATGAATATGTATGACTGGAACACATTCTTTACCACAATTAGATTCCGATGATTTTCTCGTATTGAGGTATTTTGTTCTTATATTTATGGAGTTTTTAAGGTGGTGTGTGTGTGTGTGTGTGCGTGTGTGTGTATGTCCACTTCACCACTAGCCTAATGGAATAACATTCTTACAATAGCCACCCACTTCCAGTGATATCGTCTTCTCTCCCATTTTCTTACCATACTTTCATGTTTCCATATACTCTTCTCCTCCTCTTGGAACAAGTGAAGCCGAAGAGGGGTGTCTGTGCTATTTCTCACCAAATCACTTCCTATAAAGTAGATTGCAGCATAGGAATGACACCTCGCTTTCCAGGAATACATACACTTGTCTACTAGCAATCACTGTTGCCAGTGATGAGGAGGTCGTCTGACAGACACAGCAACGGTTGATTAATACCAATTCCACCATTAAAATAGGAGCTCTACTATGCGCTCATCATTAGTACTCTGTGGGAACGGTCCCATGAGGAAGAGGTGGAACAGGCCCATGTAGGAGAAGAGGTACGTACCCATGTGGTAGAGGTGGAACGAACTCATGTAGGAGAGGTGACACGATCCCATGTGGGATAGATGGAACGAGCCCATATGGTAGAGATGGATCGAACCCATGTGGGATGGGCGGAAGCAACTCATGTGGTAGAGGTACTATGTTAACAAACTGTCCAAACGGGAGACTGGTAGAACACAGTCCGTATTTTGGGAGCAGCCGAGGAGACTCTGGGGGCAGATGTAGTAAGACAACGGACGGTTATGGAACAGTATACTATACAGTATGTAGAATACAACCCCCTGTTTCAGTAGGTTTGCTAAATACGTTCTGGCCATGTGCATTACAAAGGTATGTATGAGCCATCATGTATGTCGAGTTTCTCTAAAAACTAGTGCCAGTAAGTCCATCCCAAGGTGTATAGGGTCAGTACGGGAGGGTGTTTGGCTTTATTCTCTGATCACTGGCGCGGTCTTTTTCAAGGGCGGTGTTAATGGTTCTTCTCAGAAACACCTCCCGAAGTACAAACAATACTATGGAAAAGGGAAGTCCCAACGCACTACTACATTTTTCTTTATGAAAACATCAGCAGGAGGCAGATCACATTTGCATTCTTGTTTCTTCATTTCCTGTGGTGTACGCAGCATGAGAGTCACTTTAGTGTTCGCTCTGTCCGTCTTTGTTGTCTGACCTTCCGTCGTCCTACGATCTGTGTCAGGAGTCACACTCTGACCTTCATGCTATCCCTCGTCATAACTCGTAAACTCTAAATCGGATTCCCTTCCAATTTTATCCAATACTTTCCCAGCTTATAAAGAACTGAAGGGCACGGTGTCTATATCTCTAGTTTGGACTTTGTCTGAGCTATGTCCCCTGTGAAGAGGTTTAACGAGTAGCTTTGCTTCCCTCGTAACTTCAATTCAACCATCGGCCATGAAACTTTATTCACAAGTCTCTCGACCCAAAAAGAAGTGAATATGTCCCATAACTTTTTGTTTGCATTTCAGGTCGCTTTTGAAGGTTTAACCAGAAACTCAGCCTTGCTAATGGTCTTGAGAAGATTTCATCTCTGGACAAGGTACTTAAAACAGATATTTCTGATATTTTCCAAACAATATTTCCACCAATATTTATTTCAATCTCAAAAACTCTGCTTGCACTGTGGGCGACGCAAGTGTGCCATGGAACACCTTTTTATTCTTCTGTTTTAGCTGTGTTATCTTTCCTTGTTTCTTGTCTTG
Source organism: Panulirus guttatus (assembly GCA_032361385.1). NCBI lineage: Eukaryota > Metazoa > Arthropoda > Malacostraca > Decapoda > Palinuridae > Panulirus > Panulirus guttatus. The sequence continues at coordinate 5,853 of JAUUDW010007959.1, read as the reverse complement.
TTGACAATGGGAACAGATACGGACAAAGGAGAGGGTGTTTCTAAAAGATCCTAACTTGGGAGTACTTGTGACTTTCGGGTTCTGATTTTATATCTTGCCAACGACGTATCTAAGCCAAGCTATATGTACAGTCTACCGACCCCATCACGTCAACTCGTTTTGAAATGCCTGATTTGTATCAACTGTGTTATTTTCACAGGAAATGCTCCAGACAACAAAGAAGACAACAGAGAATTATATCATCCCCAATACAGTTCTGTGCTTGCCATTAATTCTGTTAATTAGTATCAGACTTTATGACTCTTGAATCACTGTTACGGTAATGAACAAAAAAATGCATAGCTCCATTACCAAACTCTAGACAGATGGTCTCTGATGCTGCTATGTGGTTGATCTCATGATCTTAAATCACTGATTCACTGCCTGCACCGCGTTCCTTTCTGCAGTGAATATCGGATGAGAGAAACCGACCAAGCGATAAACACAGGACTAAGATTTTACAGAAAGCTGTCTCCATGACCCACGCTGTTGAGATGATTTACGCTCACGATATTCATAGGTGAAATCTGAAAATACTTAAGGTAATATTCTCTCTTCATCTTTTCCACCTACTGTTGTCTGGGAGCGCCGGTCACCCACGGTCTGGGCGAATGCCGTACAAAGGACGAACTCTGCAGATCTTAAAACAGGCACCCCATGCAAGACACAAGCTGTGCACATCACACTATGCACACCACAGGTCTCCGTAACATCAGCATCTCTTTCGACGAAGACGTGCATTACGTCGGAAGAAGAAGAGTTTCCTAAAACTGGAAACCCCGTATGAACAAACCGCTTGTTAAAGTGTAAAGTCATTTAACGATCGTCAGTTCACTCCTGTGTGCTGGGTGGGGAGGGCGGAGCATTCTATGTACACACATTAGTCCCTTGCAGAACTCTCCGTATCCTTGATGTATGAAGACTAAGGTGGTTCTATAAACACACACACACGCTCCCTTATCTCACTCCCGCTCTTTCAAAACACTATTGTGAAGGGAACTGCCCTACTGGCTGCCTTTCTTCATTACGACGATTGCAATCTCTTGGAATCGAAAGGATTCCCAGGTTCGGATCATGTGCACGAGGAGAGGAAAGGACGTTCTCTACTCGGACAAGTGATAAAAGAATTCTCTCCCCCGAATCATCGCTGACTTTGGGGTCAGCGGTGTTCTGGCTGGATGAGAGACCTCAAGATGATTTCCTACAAAAAATATCGTGAATCTGTCATGTCGTAACTCTGGCTTGAATACAATAAGAATTACATAAATGTGATAAAGCACCAGCAGTTCCAGGATACTCATGTACAGACTCAGTCACAGCACGGCGTTTGGTGTACTAATGAAAGGCCCGCTGGTGAGTGATGCTGTGGAGAACTTAACCAAAGGGAAAAGACAGGGATGGACAAAGGGAAAGGAAAAGCAAAGGGAGGGAGACAGAGTAGGAAAGGGAGGCATAAAAAGATGAACAAAATTAGATGGGAAGGGAGAAGTTCCAAGGAGGCGGGAGACTGGGAAGAGAACAGGAGGGAACGAACAAGTAGACAATAAGGATATGCAACTCCCTCCGGATTTCCACAAGGGTAATCTGAAAGACATGTTCCTTTATTTTGAGATATGTATCTCATTAGGAGTTCTGTGGTTCCCCAGTAGTCTTAATGGCTGCAGAAGCTGAGCCTGAGGGTTAAGGTGGTGAAGCCATTGTGATTGATTTAGCAGGGGTTGGGTGCATGGGAAGTGAGTTGGTTCTTGTTTGCTGATGACAGGCACTGGCGGCAAATTCGAGTGAGAAACTGCAGAAGTTGGTGTGTGAGTTTGGGAGAGTGTATGAAAGGAGAAAGGTGAAAGTAAATGTGAATAAAAGCAAGGTTAATAGGTTTGGCAGTGCAATGAGACAGGTTAGTTAGGGTGTGAGTTTGAACAGAAAAACTTGTAGGAAGTAAAGTGTTTTAGAAACCTCAGGCTGTGCATGGCAGCGATTGGAACCATGGAAGCGGAGGTGAGTCAAAGGGTGGGTGAATGAATATAACATTGACATAACACATACACACTGAAATAACCCAACAAGCACTAAGCAACCGACCTGTCAGCTTAGTCTGAAGTTTCAACCCACTAGACATACTCCTATCAGAAACCACACTCCCCAGACAAACACGAGTCATATTCTCCCACTTACGCTCCGGACATCATCCATCACTGCAACACTACAAACACCGTTTCAACATATCCCAAGACCCTTCACTCCCTCGATGCAACCACCATAGAGAAGACACCGAGCAATTACTACTCAATTGCTCCGCAGTCTCGGCACAAAGAGGCACACACAACACAACGCTTTACGACCTGTGGTTCCGATCGGTGGACGTGTGCACCTTCCTGAGTGCTGCAGCAGACACATAAAGCACACACGCACGCTTCCGCATGTACACACATATATACATACATATACACAAGCCTCATACGTACATTCATTCACACGGATGATCATCATTACATTCTTACCACATGAGCCTCGATACTATACGCTGTCATCGTAAAGTGGAACACACTATGTGGTAGACATGGCCTTTAAGACGTGATGCGCGGTAAGTACCATTTCCAAACAATTGACATCTATGAAGATGGCGTTGCTGGTTTTACACTACCATTCTCTGAAGTGTTCGTACGGAAACATTTCCGAACCTAAAAGTTTCTGGTTTTATGACTACGACTGAACTTGAGCAAGACTTTGGTGATAAGCGTTTGCAAGCGGGAGGTGTACACGTGGGGGCCTCTGGTGAGAGGGTCTGACATCTTTCTGAACAAGTGAATAGCTGCTGGGCCACAGTGGTCTACGGTGGGACGAGGTAAGCACGGCAGCTGAGCGGTGGGGAGGGGAGGATCTGCTACTGCTCGTCTTCACCCCGGCCCTCATTCTCTGGGGTGTGTGGGGTGGCGGGGAGAATCTCCTGTTTCTCGTCTTCACCCAAGCTCTCATTCTCTGGGGTGTGTGGGGTGTCGGGGAGAATATCCTGCTGCTCGTCTTCACCCCAGTCCTCACTCTCTGGGATGTGTGGGGTGTCGGGGAGAATCTCCTGCTGCTCGTCTTCACCCCAGCCCTCATTCTCTGGGGTGTGTTGGGTGTCGGGGAGAATCTCCTGTTGCCCGTCTTCACCCCAGCCCTCATTTTCTGGGGTGTGTTGGGTGTCGGGGAGAATCTCCTGTTGCTCGTCTTCACCCCAGTCCTCACTCTCTCGTGCGTGGCGTGGCGGTGGATAATCCTCAGTCGCCCATCTCCACACTTTACCCCTCCCGCTCGAGGCTCCCCGGTCGGGCGGACGATCGTGAAATATTTTCCACGAAGACGTGCGCCCATGTGGCATCTCTGGGAGATATGGTAGCGCTAGACGGAAGGGTGAGTCCTGATGTGACCTCATGGCCTTAATCTACTGGCATACTAAGGTCCGTCTGATGAACATCTTGATTCTATCCAGGACTCATTCACGGGTTATACAAGAGACACAGACAGAATATTTCATTATCATAACCGCTGCAACAAGTGTTGTGGCTCGGGACAGGGTCCTGCGATGGTTCGAGATTCGATCTGATGTCGAATCGGGAATGAGAATCTGACATGATTCAGTAGATCGGCTTCCGCTTCGATACTTCAACACCGTACGGCACAGCGCCCCACAGTGGTCGAAAAAGAGTGATAACCAAAAATCTGTGGCAGAAAGTACATGGGAAAGCCACCTTGGGAAGGCCGCCATGGGAAGGAGACCATCCTTAGGCCACCATGGGAAAGCCACCATGGGAAGGCCACCATGGGAAGGTCACCATGAGAAGGCCACCGCGGAAATGCCACCGTGGAAAGGCCACCATGAGAAGGCCACCATGGAAAGGCCACCATGAGAAGGCCACCATGAGAAGGCCACCATGGGAAAGTCACCATGGGAAGGCCACTATGGAAAGGCCACCGTGGGAAGGCCACCAATGGATGAATCTACGAACGATCCTGTATTTAGAGAACTTCATATGAAACGAACTGATTGTTCGTTTCATGGTAAAAAATAGCGTAGGGTCTAAATCTTCGGCCAGATTTTGCAATTCTATACAAACTTTTAAACTGATTAACAGTGTAAGTAAAAACTGTCGTAGAGATAGTAAAAGTATATAGGAAGTAATTTACAAAAGTAAGAAAATATAAAGGCTGTCTTATGACGATGCAAATCAATGTTTTCATTACTTTAACCACTATTCAGAATAATCCCATGCAGGCATCCGCAACCTCGACAGGACTGAGCATTTTTGTGTAAAAAAAATATCGAGAGCAGTCACTCGTGAAACTCCCATTTTCTATGGAGGGTTACAGGCACATATCCAAACCAGTCGAACTGTCAACAGCATTTTACTAACGGTAATTTGACGCGACTCGTTCCAATATTTTGATTTTGTTACAAATATGGTTTAGGAATGTACAATGATTACGTGAGTGTAATGATTTATGTAGAGTGATTTATTTCGAACATAATTATGACGCAAACTTCCGGAATCATTAAATGGTAATTCAAAATAGACGTTAGATAAGGCACAGAAGAAAACGTATAGTAGATCCCTAACATGCTAAATCATAATTATCATAATTATCTCCTTGTCTATATCACTGGGTCCTTTTGTTATAGGTATGACATCAGCCAAACTGAACAAAGAAATATTTTCGTCAGGAAGTATTCATATGACAAGAGAAATTATACCTTTCAAGAAAGTAACACGAAAAGTGACAGAATAATACCAAAACTGTCATAATCATTTAATGGTCCCAACAGAGTGTCAAATCAAATACCTAAAAAACGCAGTGCTGTGAAAGATAACACTAACAAGAACTGGTGAGGGGAGGAAGTAAAAATTCCAGACTCAAACACAAAGGATTTTTGTACCTGGAAACTTCACTGGCAGCGATAGTGTCATTAACTGGAAGCTACACTGGAAGTGACAGTGACAAGGGTGATAGGCCATCGTGCATGGGAAGGTCACCATGGGAGGGTCGCCACCATGTAAAGGTCACCATGGGAATGCCACCAGGGAAAGGTCACCAACATAAGGTAACCATGGGAAGGCCACCAGGGGAAGGTAACCATGGGAGGGTCGCCACCAAGGGAAAGTCACCAGGGAAAGGTCACGAACATGAGAAGGTAATCATGGGAAGGCTATCGTAGGAATGCCACCATGGAAAGGTCACCAAGGGAAGGCTATGATTTCTACGGCAGAGGACATCAAGCCATCTATGTTAAGAAATTCAGTCAAGACCTCCATGGTGACAACTGTGAAAGTGACATCCTATTGGCATTTATCTGTCCTCTACGATTTAATCTCAAAGAGTGTGATAAAATTGTTTGGCTGAACCCTGCTCCATCATAAGTGTTTACTGTCGGCCTGTCAGACTGAGCTTTACAGAGGAAACAGCAGATCAAACGAGACTGGAAGTGTCAAAACAAGGAAAGCTGTTGAAAGTCTTTTACCTACTGTCTGTGACAGAGCTGCAGTCCATCATAAGCTTATACTGACCATGGTTGATGGAAAGGTGTATGAGGTCTTAACACAACTGCCCTGTTCTACATCCTGCTATATATGTAAACAAAGAACGAATCCCCCATCAATCGAAAATGATAAGGAAATTGAAAAGAAAAATGTGGTACAAGAAAGGACCTTCTCGTTTCAGATGAGTCCATCCTGTCCCTGTTGGTAGGTGTAGCAAAGCCTTGGGCTGCAGGTGCCCCTGGAAAAGAGGTCTTGACTAACACCAGTACATTCATTAGAAAGAGGTCCTGGGATATATATA
>JAUUDW010007958.1:0-17683 GCA_032361385.1 Panulirus guttatus | reverse complement strand
ATCATGGTCCACATACAAGTCATTGTGATCATTACGATCCAGTCACCCTAAACACTTCATGGTCCACACACACGTCATAATGACCATCATGAACCACTAACACTAAAGACATGTAGGTACACATGAAAGTCATTATGATCATCATGGTCCCAATCACCCTATTTACATCATAGCCCACAGACATGTCATCATGATCATTATGACCCAGTCAACCCATACATATCATGGTCGACACGAAAGTCATTACGGTCATCACGAGCCAGTCAAGGTACACACAGCATGTCCATACACACGTAAATATGATCATAACGACCCAATTACCCTACACACATCATGGTACACACACATTTCTTTATGATCAACTTGATCCTGTCACCTTACACACATCATGGTCCATGTTGTTTGTCATTTTGATCGTTACGACCCAGTCACCATACACTCATCATTGTCCATATACAAGTCATTATGATCATCATGACCCAGTCACCCTACACACATCATGGTCATCACATACGTCTTTATGATCATGACCAAGTCACCCTGCACACATCATGGCCCATGTGCAAGTCATTATGATCATCACGACCCAAGCATTCTAGACACAACATGGTGCACACACATGTCAATATGAGGATCATGACCCTGTCATTCGACACACTTCATTGTCCTCGTTGTAAGTCATTATGATCATCACGACCCAGTCAACCTACATACAATATGGCCCGTATGCAAGTCATAAAAATCATCATGGCCCAGTCACTCTAAACATTTCATGGTCCACACGAATGTCATTATGATCATGACGACCCAGTAATACTACACATATCATGGTCAACACACACGGAATTATGATCATCATGACCCTTCACCCTACACACATCAAGGTTCACAAATACTTCAATATTATCATTATGACCCAGTTATCTACACATATCACGGTCTACACGCAAGCCATTATGATCATCACAACCCAAGCATCCTACACACACCATGTCCATACATACGTCATTATGATCATAACGTCCCAGTCACCCTAAACACATCATGCTCCAAGCTGTGTGTCATTATGATCATCACGACCCAATTACCCTACAAACATCATGGTCCACATAAAAGTCAATATGATCATCATGAACCAATCACCCTACACACATCATTGTCATTATATACGTCATTATGATTATCATAACCTAGACACCCTACGCACATCATGGTCCATATGCAAATCATAATGATCATCACGACCAATCACCATAAATGGTTCACACGCACGTCATTATTATCATCACGACCCAGTCACCCTACACACATCATAGTCCACATGCAAATAATTATGATCATCACGACACAATCACCCTACACACATAATGGTCCACATACAAGACATTATGATCATCATGAACCTGTCACACTACACGCATCATGGTCATCACATACGTTATTATGATTATCAAAACACAATTACCCTACATATATCACGGTCCTTTACACACGACATTATGATCATCATGGTCCAGTCTCCTTAAAAACATCATGGTCAACACACAGGTCATTCTGATCATCATTATCCAGTCACGCTACACACATCATTGTCCACATTCTAAGTTATTTTGATCATCACGACCCAGTCTCCCTTCACACATCATGGTCCACATACAAATCATTATGATGATCATGGCCTAGTCACCCTGGACACATCATGGTCCACATGCAGGTCTTTACGTTCATCACGATCCATTCACTCTAAAGGCATCACATTGTAAACGCACATCATTATCATCATCATGACCCAATAACCCTACACGTATCATAGTCCACATACAAGTAATTATGATCATCATGAAAGAGTCAACCAGCAAACCTCAAGGTCTACACACACGTCATAATGATCATCATGAGACAGTCACCCTATACACATCATGGTCCATACACAACTTCAATATGATCATCTCGACCTAAACACCCTAAACATATCATGTTCCACACACACGTCAATCAGCCAATCACCCAACACACATCATAGTCCAAATACAAGTCATTATGATCATTACGACCCAATCATCCTAAACACATCAAGGTCCACACGGACATCATTATTATCATCAGGACCTAGTCACTCAACACACATGATGGTCATCACACACGTCATTATGATCCTCATGACCCATTCACCCTAGACACAACAGGGTTCACATGTACGTAATTAAGATCATCATGATTCATTCACCCTATACACATCATGGTCCATATTGTAAGCCATTATGATCATCATGACCCAGTCACCCTACAAACGTAATGGTCCACATGCAAGTTATTATGACCGTCACAACCCAATCACCCTAGACACATCTTGGTTCACACACATATCATTATGACCATCATTGCCCAGTCACCCTACACTCATCATGGTCATCACCTACGTTAGGAATATCATCATCAACCACTCACCCTACACACATCATGGTTCACATGCAAGAAATATGAGCAACCTGGACCAGTCACCCTAAACATATCTAGGTCTACATGGAAGATATTGGGATTATCATGACGCAGTTACCCTACAGACATCGAGGTCTGCACACATGTCATTATGATCATCATGACCCAGTTATCCTACACATATTATATCCATACACACGTCATTATGATCATAACTTCCCAGTCATCATCCACACATCATGGTCCACAAACACGACATTATGATCATCTTGATCCAGTCACCATACACACAACATGGTCCTCATGAAAGTCATTGTGATCATCATGGCCCTATCATCCTACACACATCATAGTCATCATCGACGTCATTATGATCTTCAACAACCACTCACCCTACACACATTATGGTCCACATACACATTATGATCATCACGACCCAGTCACCCTACACACATCATGGTCATCACACAACTCATATGACCATTATCACCTGGTCACCCTACACAAATCATGGTCCACATGGAAGTTAGTATGATCATCACGACCCAATCACCCTAAACACATCATGGTCATCAAATATGTCAATAGGAGTATTATGACCCAGTCATCCGCCACACATCATGGTCCACGTTGTAAGTCATTATGATCATCACGACCCAGTCACCATACATACATCATGGTCCATATGGAAGTCATAATAATCATCATGGCCTAGTCACTCTAAACACATCATAGTCCACGCGCACGTCATTATGATCATTACAACCCAGTAACCCTATCAATGTCATGGTCATCACACACAGCATTATGATCATCATGACCCTGTCACCTTACACACATCAAGATTCACAGACACGTCATTATTATCATTTTGACCCAGTCACCCACACATAGTATGGTCTATACGCAAGTCATGATGATCATCACAACCAAATCACTCTACACACATCATGGTACACATGCAAGACATTATCATCATCATGAACCAGTCACCCTAAACATATCATGGACTACATGGAAGATATCATGATCATCATGATGCAGTCACCCTACACACATTAGGGTCCAAACACACATCATTATGATCATCACTACCCAGTCACCCAACACATATCCATACACTCGTCATATGATCATAATTACCCAGTCACCATACGCACATCATGATCCAGTCATCCTGCACAAATCTTCGTCCACAACGTAAGACTTTTTCATAATCAAGACCCAGTCAACCTACCCACATCAGGGTCCTTATAAAAGACATTATGATCGTCATGACCCAGTCACCCTCCACATATTATATCCATACACATGTCATTATCATTATAGCTACCCAGTCACCATACATACATCATGGTCCAAAAACTCGACATTATGATCATCATGATCCACTCATCCTACACATATCGTGGTTCTCATCGTAAGTCATTATGATCATCACGACCCAATCACCCGACACACATCATGGTCCTCATAAGACATTATGATCATCATGACCCTGTCAACCTACACACATCATGGTCTTCACATACGTCATTATGATCATCATGAGCCAGTCACTCTACACACATCATGGTCCAAACACACGCCATTATGATCATCAATACCCAGTCTCCCTAAATACATCATAATACACATACAAATCAATAAGTTCATCGCGAGCCAATTACCCTAAACACGTCATGGTCCACAAGTACGTCATTATTTTCATCACGATCCAGCCACCCTATATATATCATGGTTTAAAGACACGTCATTATGATCATCATGACCCACTCATGTTTCACATATCGTGGTTCACGCACACGTCATTTTATGATCAACCTGACCCAAGCAAGATAATGCGATCATCACGACCCAGTCACCCTAAACACATCATGGTCCAAACACACATCATTATGATCATCACGACCAAGTCTTCCTAAATACATCATGGTACACATACAAATCATTAAATTCATCGCGACCCAATCACCCTAAACACATCATGGTCCACAAGTGCGTCATTATGATCATCACGATCCACTCACCATATACACATCATGTCCATACACACGTCATTATGATCGTCATGACCCAGTCACCCTCCACCAATCATGGTCCACATGCAAGTCGTTATGATCATTTCGACCTAAGCACCATAGACACATCATGGTACACACACATGTCAAAATGAGCATCATGACCCAGTCACCCGACTCCCACTATGGGCCACGTTGTAAGTCATTTTGATCATCACGAACCTGTCACCCTACAAACATCATAGTCCATATGCAGGTCATAATAAACATCATGGCCCAGTCACCCTCAACACATCACGGTCCACACGCATATCATTATAATCATCACGACCCATTAACCCTACACATATCATGGTCATCACAGACAGCATTATGATCATCATGACCCAGTCACCTTACACACATCAGAGTTCACAGACACGTCAGTATGATCATCATCATCCAGTCATCCCACACATATCATGGTCTACACGCAAATCATTATGATCACGACCCAATCACACTACACACATCATGTCCATACACACGTCATTATGATCATCTCGATCCAGTCACCCTACACACATCATGGTCCAAGTTGTAAGTCAATATAGTCATCACGATCCAATCACCCTACACACATCTTGGTCCACATACAAGTCATTATGAGGATCATGGCCCAATCCCACTACACACATCATGGTCCACATGCAAGTCATTACGATCATCACGATCCAGTCACTCTCAACATCTCATTCCACATGCAAGTCATCATGATCATCACGATTTTTCATTCTACACACATCATAGTCCATATACAAGTCATTATGATCATCATGACACAGTCACCGTACACACATACGGGTCTACGCACACGTCATAATGAACATTATAACCCAGTCACCCTATACACATCATGGCTCACACACAACCTCAATATGATCATTACGACCTAAACCCCCTAAACATATCATGGTCCAAACACACGTCAAAATGATCATCAAGACCCAATCACCTTACAGAAATCGCGGTTCACATGGAAGTGATTATGATCATTTCGACAAAAACATCTTAAACACATCATGGTCCACACAGACGTCATTGTCATCATCACGACCCAGTCATCCTACACACATCAGGGTCATCTCACATGTCATTATGATCATCATGACCAAGTCACCCTACACAAAATAGGGTTTACAGACACGTAATTATGATTATAATGATTCAGTCACCCTACACACATCATGGTCCACATTATAAGTCATTATAATCATCACGATCCAGTCACCCTAAACATATCATGGTCCACATAGAAGCCATTATGATCATGATGACCCAGGCACAATACACACATAATGGTCCACATGAAATTCAATCACCCTAGACTTATCATGGCTCACTTTCACGTCATTATGACCATCATTACCAAGTCACCCCACACACATCATGGTCATCATCTACGTCATTATGATCATCATGAACCAGTAACCCTACACACATCATGGTACACATGCAAGACATTATGATCATCATGAACCAGTCACCCTATAAATATCATGGTCTACATGGAAAATATGATGATCATGGTGACTCATTCACCCTGCACACATCAGGGTCCAAACACACGTCATTATGATCATCAAGACTCAGCTACCCAAGACACATAATGGTCCACAGGCACGTCATTATGATCATTATGACCCCATCACGTTACACACTTCATGGTCCACACACACGTCATTATGATCAACCTTACCCAACCACCCTACATACAAGATTATCAACAAGCACGTCATTACGATCGTCACGACCCAGTCACCCTAAACATATCATGGTCCAGAGACCCCTCATTATGATCATCATGACTCTGTGACCCTACACATATCATGTTCCACATACGAGTCATTATGAATATCATGATTCATTCACCCTACTCACATCATTCCTCACACGCACGTCATTACGATCATCATGGCCCAGTCCCCTTACACACATAATGGTCCATACACACGTCATTATGATCATCATGATCCAGTCAAGTTTCACGTATCATTGCCCACATTGTAAGTCATTATGTTCATCACGACCCAGTCTCCCTTCACACATCATGGTCCACATGCAAGTCATTGTGAGGACCATGGCCCAGTCTCACTACACACATCATGGTCCACATACAAGTCATTACGTTCATAACGATCCAGTCACTCTAAACACATCGTATTCCATACTCAAGTCATTATGATCATCACGACCCAGTCATCTTACACACATCATAGTCCACATTCAAGTCATTATGATCATCATGACACAGTCATGCTACACACATAAGGGTCTACACACACGTCTTAATGATCATCATATCCCAGTCACCTTATGCACATCATGGCTCACACAAAACTTCAATATCATCATTACGACCCAAACAGACAATACATATCATGGTCAACACACACGTCAATATGATCATCACGAACCAGTCACCCTACACACATCGCGGTCCACATGGAAGTGATTATGATCATTACCCTAAACACATCATGGTCTACACGGACGTTATTATCATTATCACGACCCAGTCGCCCTACATACATCAGGGTCATCACACACGTCGTTATGATCAACATGAACCAGTCACCCTACACAAAACAGAGTTAACAGACAATCAACTATGATCATCATGGTTCAGTCACCCTACACATATCATGGTCCACATTATAAGACATTATGATCATCACGATCCAGTCATCCTACACACATTATGGTCCACACACAAGTCATTATGATCATCATGACCCTGTTACCCAACACACATAATGGTCCACACGCTTGTCATTATGATCATCATGACCCAGTTACCCAACACATATTATATCCGTAAACACGTCATTATGATCATAACTACCCAGTCACCATACACACAGCATTGTCCACAAGCAGGACATTATGATCATCATGATCCAGTCACCCTACACACATTATGGGCCACATACAAGTCATTATGATCATCATGACCCAGTCACTCTACATACATGATTGTCCACATGCAAGTCATTCACCCTAGACATATCATGGTTCAGAAACACGTTATTATGACCAACATTGCCCAGTCACCCTACACATATCATGGTTACCACCTACGTCATTATGATCATCATGAACCAGTCACCCTACACACATTATGGTACACATGCAAGACATTATGATCATCATGTACCATCACCCTAAACATATTATGGTCTACATAGAAGACATTATGATGATCTTGACCCAGTCACCCTACACACATCAGGGTCCACTTACACGTCATTATGATCATGATGACCCAGTTACCCTACATACATAATGATCCACACGCACGTCATTATGATCATCATGACCCAGTCACCCTTAACTTATCATATCCATACACACGTCATCATGATCATAACTACCCAGTCACCATACACACATCATGGTCCACAAACAGGACATTATGATCACCATGGTCCAGTCACCCTTCACACATCGTGGTCCACATCGTAAGTCATTTTGATCATGACTACCCAGTCATCCTACACATATCATGGTCCTCATACAAGTCATTATGATTATCATGGCCCTGTCAACCTACAAACATTATGGCCATCACATCCGTCATTATGATAATTATGAACCAGTTGCCGTACACGCATTCAAGACATTGCGTTCATCACTACCCAGGTACCCGTAAAACATCATGGTCGATACACACGTCATTATCATCATCACGACCCAGTCTTCCTAAATACATCATGGCACACATGCACGTCTTTATTATCATCATGACCCAGGCACCCTACATATGTCATGGATATAGCACACTTCATTATGATCATCATGACTCAGTCACGCTACACACTTCATTGTCCACACACTCGTCATTATGATCAACCTGACCCAACTACCCTACACACAAGATGGTGCACATGGACGTCATTATGATCATCACGACCCAGTCTCCCTAAATACATCATGGTACACATGCACGTCTTTATTATCATCATGACCCAGGCACCCTACATATGTCATGGATATAGCACACGTCACTATGATCATCATGACTTAATTACGCTACACACTTCATTGTCCACACACACGTCATTGTGATCAACCTGCCCCAACTTCCCTACACACAAGATGGTGCACATGTACGTCATTATGATCATCACGACCCAGTCACCCTAAACATATCATGGACTAGAGGCACATCATTATGATGGTCATGACTCTGTCACCTTAAACATATCATGTTCCACATACAATTCATTATGGATTTCATGATTGAGTCAACCTACACACATCATGGTCCATATATAAGTTATCATGATCATAAAGACCCATTAATCCTACACATATCATGGTCATCACACAAGTCATTATGATCATCATGACGCAGTCACCCTACACATGTTATTTTCCACATGTACGTCATTATGATCATCACGACCTAGTCACCATACACACAGCATGTCCATACACACGTCATTATGGTCATTATGACCAAGTCACCCTACACACATCATGGTCCACACACAAATCATTATGATCATCACGACCCAATCACCCTACACAAATCGTGGTGCACATGCAAGTCTTTATGATCGTCACGACCCAGCTACCCTAAACACATCACGGTCATCACACACCTCATTATCATCATGACATTGTCACCCTACACATATAATTGTCCAAATGCAAGGCATTATGATCACCACGGACCAATCACCATAAACACATCATGGTGCACTTTGTAAGTCATTATGATCATCATGACCCAGTCACCCTACACACATCATGGTCCATATACAAGTCATCATGATCATCATGACCCAATCACCCTACACACATAATGGCCCACATGCAAGTCAATCACCCTAAACACAACATGGTTCATATACACGCCATTGGCCATCATTGCCCAGTCACCCTACACACATCAAGGTCATCACCTACGTCATTATGATCATCATGAAACAGTCACCCTACACACATAATGGTACACATGTAAGACATTATGATCATCATATATCGGTCACCCTAATCATATTATAGTCTACATGGAAGACATTATGATCATCATGACCCAGTCACCCTACACACATCAGGATCCACACACATGTCATAATAATCATCATAACCCAGTTACCCAGCACATATAATGGTCCACACGCAAGTCATTATGATCATCATGACCTAGTCACCTTGAATATATGTCCATACACACGTCATTATGATCATAGCTATCCAGTCACCTCACACATTTCATGGTCCACCAATGCGTCATTATGATCATCACGAACCAATCACCGTAGACACATCATGATGCACACATGTTAATATGAGCATCATGACCCAGTCATCCGACACACACCATGGTCCAATGCAAGTCATTATGATCATCACGAACCAATCACCATAGACACATCATGGTGCACATATATCAATATGAGCATCATGACCCAGTCATCCGACACATATCATGGTCCATATGTAAGTCATTATGATCATTACTACCCATGTGCATGTAATAATAGTCATCTTGGCCCAGTCACCCTAAAAACGTCATGGTCCATACGCACGTCATTATGATCATCACGACCCATAACCCTACACATATCATGGTCATCACAGACACGTCATTATGATTATTATGACCCAGTCAATCCACACATATCATGGTCTACACGCAAGTCATTATGATCATCACGACCCAATCTTCCTACAGACATCATGTCCACATAGAAGTCATTATGATCATAACGACCCAGTCACCCTACTTACATTACGTTCCAAACACACAACATTTTGATCATCTTGATCCAGTCACCCTACACACATCATAGTCCAAGTTGTAAATTATTATGATGATAACGACCCAGTCATCCTACACACATCATGGTCCACACACACAACATTTTGATCATCTTCATGCATTCACCCTACTCACATTATGGTCTAAGTTGTAAGTCATTATTATCACCACAACTTAATCAATCTAAACACATCATGGTCCACATACAAATCATTTTGATCATCACGACCCATCCACCCGACAAACATCATGGTCATTACATACGTCACTATGATTATCATAACCCATTCACCTTACACACATTATGGTCCATATGCAAGTCATAATGATCATCGCAACCAATAACCATAAATATATAATGGTCCAAATGCACGTCATTATTATCATCAACATCCAATCACCTACATACATCATGGTCCATAAGAAAATCATTAAGATCATCACGACCCAGTCACCCTAAACACATCATGGTCCACACACACGTCATTATGATCAACCTGACCCAACCACCCTACAGACAAGATGGTCCATATGCACATCATTATGATCATCACGACCCATTCACCCTAAACATATCAAGGTCCACTGGCACGTCATTATCATCATCATGACTCTGCTACCCTACACATATCATGTTCCACATACAAATCATTATGAATATCATGATTCAGGCACCCTACACACATCATGGTCCTCATACAAGTCATTATGATTATCAAGACCTAGTAACCCTACACATATTATTGTCATCAGACACGTCATTAAGATCATCATGACCTAGTCACCCTATACACATCATGGTCATCACATACCTCATTATGATCATTACGACATCGTCTCCCTACACACGCTATGGCACACATGCAAGTCATTATGATCATCACGACCCAATTACCATAGACACATCATGGTACACACACATGTCAAAATGGGCATCATGACCCAGTCATCCGACACACATCATGGTCCACGTTGTAAGTCATTATGATCATCACGAACCAGTCACCCTACAAACATCATGGTCCATATGCAAGTCATAATAATCGTCACGGCCCAACCCAATCACCTTACACACATCATGGTCCACACACAGGTCATTATGATAATCATAATCCACTCACGCTACACCCATCATGGTCCACACACACGTCATCACGATCATGGCCCGGTCCCCTTACACATATCATCATAGTCCACACACACGTCATAATGATCTTCATGATCCAGTCACGCTACATATATCATTGTCCACATTGTAAGTCATTATGATCATCACGACCCAGTGTCACTTCACACATTATGGTCCATAGAAAAGTCATTATGAGGATCATAGCCCAGTCCCACTACACACATCATGGTCCACATGCAAGTTATTACGTTCATCACGGTTAAGTCACTCTAAACACATCATATTCCACACACAAGTCATTATGATCATTAGGACCCAATCACGCTACGCACATTATAGTCCATGCACAAATCATTATGATCATCATGACAGTGTCATCCTATACATACCAGGGTCTAGAGACACGTCATAATGATCATCATATCCCAGTCACACTATACACATCATGGATCACACACAACCTCAATATGATCATTACGACCCAAACAGCCAAAAAATATCATGGTCCACGCGCACGTCAATATGATAATCACGAACAAATCAACCTATACATATCGCGGTCCACATGAAAGTGATTATGATCATTACGACCCAGTCATCCTAAACATATCATGGTCCACAAGGCCGGCATTATCATCATCACGACCCAGTCACCCTACACACATCAGGGTCATCACACGCGTCATTATGATCATCATGACCCAGTCACTCTACACAAAACATGGTTCAGAGACACGTAAATGTGATCATCATGATTCAGTCACCCTACACACATCATGGTCCACGTTGCAAGTCATTATGATCATCACGACCCAGTCACCCTACACACATCATGATCCTAAAACAAGTCATTATGATCATTATGACCTAGTCACCCTACACATATAATGGTCCACATGCAAGGTGATCACCCTAGACACAACATGGTTCACACAAACGTCATTATGACCATCATTGCCCAGTCACCCTACACATATCACGGTCATTGCTTACGTCATTATGATTATCATGAATAAGTCATCCTACACACATCATGGTAAACATGCAAGACATGATGATCATCATAAACCAGTCACTCTAAGAATATTATGGTCTACATGGAAGATATGATGATCATGATGTCCCAGTCTCCCTGCATACATCAGGGTCTACATACACGTCATTATGATCATCATAACCTAGTTACCCATCAAACATAATGGTCCACACGAACGTCATTATGATCTTTACGACCCAGTCACCCTACATATATACATACACACGTCATTATGATCATAACTATCCAGTCACCATACACACATCATGGTCTACAAACACGACATTATGATCATCATGATCCAGTCACCCTAAACACATCGTGGCCCACATTGTAAGTCATTATGATAATGACGACTCAGTCACCCTACACACATCATGGTCTACAAAAACATCCTCAAGATCACCAGGCCCCCGTCACTCTAGGCATATCATGGTCCATACGCACGTCATTATGATCATCACGACCCAATGACCCTAAACACATCATGGTCCGCATTGTAAGTCATTATGATCATCCCGTCCCAGTCACCCTACACACGTCACTGTCCACATAAAAGTCATTATGATCCTCATGACCCAGTCATCCTACAGACATAATGGTCCACATGCAAGTCCATCACCCTAGACACATAATGGTTCACACACACACGTCATTATGACCATCTTTGCCCAGTCACCCTACGCACATCATGGTCATCACTAACGTCATTATGATTATAATTATCCAGTCACCATACACACATCATGGTCCACAAACACGACATTATGATCATCATGATCTAGTCACCCTAAATACATCATGGCCCACATTGTAAGTCATTATGATAATGACGACTCAGTCACCCTACATACATCATGGTCTACAAAAACATCATCATGATCACCATGGTCCCGTCACTCTAGGCATATCATGGTCCATACGCACGTCATTATGGTCATCCCGACCCAGTCACCCTACACACTTCACAGTCCACATAAAAGCCATTATGATCATCATGACCCAGTCACCCTTCAGACATGATGGTCCACATGCAAGTCAATCACCCTAGTCACATCATGGTTCACACACACGTCATTATGACCATCATTGCCCAGTCACCCTACGCACATCATGGTCATCACTTACATCATTATGATCATCATGAACAAACCACCCTACACACATTATGGTGCACATGCGAGACATTATGATCATAATGTACGAGTCACCCTAAACATATTATGGTCTACGTGGAAGATATTAGGATCATCATCATTACCCAGTCACCCTACACACATTAGGGTCCACATACATCTCAAAATGATCATCATGACCCAGTTACCCAGCACACATAATGGTCCACTGGCACCTCATTTTGATCATCATGACCCAGTCACATTAAACATACTTTATCCATACACACGTCATTATTGCATAACTACCCCAATCACCATATACACATCATGGTTCCACAAACACGACATTATGATCTTCATGATCCAGTTACCCTACACACATCGTGTTCCACATCGTAAATTATTATGATCATCAAAACCCAGCCACCCTAAACACATCATGGTCCACACACACATGTCATTATGATCATCACGACCCAGTCTTTCTAAATACATCATGGTACACATGCAAATCATTATGTTCAGCACGACCCAATGACCCTAAACACATCAGGGTCCAAACGCACGTCATTGTAATCATCACGATTCAGTCACCCTACATATATCATTGTTATAACGCAGGTCATTTTGATTATCATAACCCAGTCACGCTACACACGTCATGGTCCACACACACGTCATTATGATCAACCTAATCCAACTACCCTACAGACAAGATGGTCCACATGCACGTCATTATGATCATCACGACCCAGTCACCCTAAGCATATCATGATCCACAAGAACTTCATTATGATCATGACTGTCACCTTACATATATCGTCTTCCACATACAGGACATTATGAATATCATGATTCAGTCACCCTACACACGCCATGGTCCACATACAAGTCATTATTATCATCATCAAGACCCAGTAACCCTACTCATATCATGGTCATCAAACACTTTTTTATGATCATCATGACGCATTCATCCTACTCACATCAGGGTTCAAACACACGTCATTATGATCATCATGACGCAGTCACCCTACATATGTCATGGTCCACACGTACGTCATTATGATCATTACGACCCAGTCACCACACACACATCATGTCAGTAGACATGTCATTTTGGTCATTATGACCCAGTCAACCTAAGCACATCATGGACCATATGCAAATCATTTTGATCATCACGATCCAATCACCCTACACAAATCGTTGTGTACATGCAAGTCTTTATGATCATCACGACCCAGTCACCCAACACACATCATGGTCATCACACACCTCATTATGATCATCATGACATCGTCACCCTTCACATATTGTGGACCATATGCAAATCATTACAATCATAGGACCCAATCACCATAGACACATCGTGGTGCACATTGTAGGTAACTATGATCATTATGACACAGTCACCCTACACACATCATGGTGCACATACAAGTCATTATGATTATCATGACCCAGTCACCCTACAAACATAATGGTCCACATGCAAGTTAGTCACCCTAGACACATTTTGGTTCAAACAAACGTCATTATGACCATCATTGCCAATCACCCTACACACATCATGGTCATCACCTACGTCATTATGATCATCATGAGCCAGTCACCCTACACACATTATGGTACACACGCAAGACATGATGATCATCATGTACCAGTCACCCTAAACATATTATGGCGTTCATGGAAGATATTATGATCATCATGACCCAGTCATCCTACACACATCAGGGTCCACACACACGTCATTATAATCATCACGACCTAGTTACCCAACACACACAATGGTCTACACACACGCCATTATGATCATCATGACCCAGTCACCCTATACATATCATATGCATACACAAGTCATTATGATCATAACTACTCAGTCACCATACACACATCATGGTCCATAAACATGACAATGTGATCATCATGATCCAGTCACCCTACACACATCGAGGTCCACAACGTAAGTCATTATGATCATCACGACCCTGTCACCCTACACATATCATGGTCCTCATACAAGTTATTATGATAATCATAGCCCTGTCATCCTAAACACATCATGGTCATCACATATGTCATTACGATCATCATGAACCAGTCAGCCTACAAACATCATGGTCCACATGTAAGACATTGCGTTCATCACGACCCAGTCACCGTAAACACACCATGGTCCACACACACTTCATTATGATCATCATGACCCAGTCTCCTTAAATACATCATGGAACGCATAAGAATCATTATGTTCATCACGACCCAATCACCCTAAACACATCAGGATCCACACGCACGTCATTATCATTATCACGACCCTGTCACCTTACATATATCATGGATATAACACACGTCGTTATGATCATAATGACCCAGTCACGCTAAACACTTCATGGCGCACACACACGTCATTATAATCAACATGACCAAACCACCTTACATACAAGATGGTCCACATGCATGTCATCATGATCATCAAGGCCCAGTCACCCTACACAGATCATGGTTCACAACCAAGTCCGTATGATCATCACTCTGTCACCCTACACATTTCATGTTCCACATACAAGTCATTATGAATATCATGATTCAATCACCGTAACCAAACATCATGGAACATACAAGTCATTATGATCATCAAGACTCAGTAGCCCTCTACATATTATGGTCTTCACACACGTCATTATGATCATCATGACCTAGTCATACTACACACATCATGGTCCAGAGGTAAGTCATTATGATTATCACGACCCAATGACCCTAAACACATAATGGTCGAAAAACATTTCATTATGATCATCATGACACATTCACCCTACTCACATCAGGGTTCACACACATGACAGTATGATCATCATGACGCAATCACCCTACGCATATCATGGTCCACGCGTACATCATTATGATCATGAAGATCCAGTCGCCATACACACAACATATCCATACACACGTTATTATGGTCGCTATGAGCCACTCACCTTACATACATCATGGTCCACATGCAAATCTTTATGATCATCACGACCCAATCACCCTACACAAATTGTGGTGCACATGAAAGTCTTTATGATCATCAAGACCCAGTCACCCTACATACATCATGGTCATCACACACTTCATTATGATCATTATGATATCGTCACCCTACACACATCATGGTCCATATGCAAGTCATTATAATCATCACGACCCAATCACCATAGACGCATCATGGTGCACACACATGTCAATATGAGCATCATGACCCAGTCATCCAACACACATCAAAGTCCACGTTGTAAGTCATTATGATCATCAAGACCCACATGCAAGTCATAATAATCATCTTGGCCCAGTCACCCTAAGCACGTCACGATCCACACGCACGTTATTATGATCATCACGACCTAGTAACCCTACACATATCATGGTCATCACAGACACGTCATTATGATCATTTTGACCCAGTCAATCCACACATATCATGTTTTACACGCAAGTCATTATGATCATCACAACCCAATCTTCCTACACACATCATGTCCAGACATACGTCATTATGATGATAACGACCAAGTCATCCTACACACATTATGTTACACACACCCATCATTATGATCGTATTGATCCAGTCACCCTACACACATCATGGTCCAAGTTGTGAGTTATCATGATCATAACGACACACTCACTCTACACACATCATGGTCGAAAACACATTATGATCATCTTGATCGAATCACCCTACGCACATTATGGTTCAAGTTGTAGGTCATTATGATCGTCACGACCGAATCACCCTACACACACCATGGTCCACATACAAGTCATTATGATCGTGATGAACCAGTCACACTACACACATCATGGTCATCACATGTCATTATGATTATCATGACCCAGTCACCCTACACACATCATGGTCCATGTGCAAATCATGATGATCATCACGACCAATGACCATAAATATATAATGATACATATACACGTCATTATTATCATCATGAACCTGTCATCCTACACACATCATGGTCCAAAACAAATCATTATCTTCATCATGACCAGTCACCCTACACACATCATGGTCATCCCGCACCTCATTATGATCATCATGACATCGTCACCCTTCACAAATCATGG
>JAUUDW010007947.1:0-10269 GCA_032361385.1 Panulirus guttatus | reverse complement strand
TACTCGTAGACCTAAAGTATTGAGGGAGATAGAGTATACCCGTCCAACCTTAAGGGTGAGGAAGGTGGGTATACTCATCTTCAAGGCTTAAGGGTTAAGAAAGGTGCGTATATTTGTCAAAACCCTGAAGTTATAAGGAAGGCAGGTATACCTCACAGGCCCTTACGCCCATGTAATCAAAACTAAACCTAAACATTGAAAACGATTATAGAACCCCTCCTAAATGACTGAGAGCCAATCATAATTATACCAAAGGTCAGTAAAGCTGATTATAGGGACTTAGAACATGTGAACGGACGGATACAACATTGATTTTCTAGCCAGAAGGGAACGTGGAGACTCGCTCAAAACCCGGGTTAAAACATGAAGTCCTCGAGGAACGAGGCAGAGGCAAGAATTTCAGGGGCCCGTGAGCTAATGTGGGGTGACGGAGAGGAATGAACTGAAAGCACATGTGAAGGGGAAGGAAAGGACAAAAGGGAATATACGCAGGAAAGAGGGTGAAAGGTAAAGAGAAACATATGGAGGACGAAAAAGACATTTGGGATGACCTGCCACAGTAGAAAATGAGAAGCGGGTTCGTGTGGAATGTAGTACAAAAATAATAACATATTTCAAGGAAAAATTATAATAGACAAGGTTACTCACTGGTCACAGAAAACGGAGTATGTTGAAAATGATGAGGTAATAAAATGGGCAAATGTGAGGAACTGGGACCAACCCAGACGACAATGAGGGGATCAAAAGCGAGAGCTCACTCATGAATGACCAGAGAGACGAGACGAAGTGACGAAATTATATATAGAGAAAATACTCGTCATATGAAAGACCGTATATAAAGGCAACTATAAAGTAGGGAAAAAAAAATTTTGACTCAGCCAAAATAAGCCAACACGAAGAGGTAGTACTGTCAGTGATCAGAGGAGGAGGTGAATCCATAGCAACTCTGGGTCCACATCAAAACCTTACTGAACCCAGAGAAACACTGGAGACACACCAAGACTCTACTGAATCCATACCAACTTTGGGGCCACAATGACACTCTACTGTACCCAGAGCAACCCTCGGGCCACATCAATTCTCTACTGAGCCCAGGGGAAAACACTGGAGCCACTGTCACCAAAGCAACACCGGTGCCACAGCAAAAGATTCCAGTGACCCCCAGATCAATACTGGAGCCAGACCCCAGACTGTCGTGACCCGAGAGCAACACTCGCTGCCACATCATGGCTCTCATGACCCCGGAAAACCACAGGGCCACACCAAGACGTTACTGTCCCCTCCCTACGGCAACCCTCAGGCCACGCCAAGACGCCACAGGCCCCACTGCAACTGTCACACAACGCCAAGACAAGTGTGACCCTAAAAATACAATAACACAACACAACTGCAACACAGATGACCGAGCAACACAGGGGTCACACCGCAACACTGGTGACCCGACACCAACACTGGGGTCACCCTGGCACACCCATGACCCAAGTCCCCATTGGGTCACACCCAGACAAACTGATGTCATCGCATGCCCTCTCCCCCTACACCCTCTCCTCTCCCTTTCTGACTGCGTTTCAACTCCCTATGAATCTCTCCTCCCATTCTTACTTCCCAACTCCCACTCTTCCCTCCCAACACGACCTTTCACATTTCCCTCTCATATTTACCCCTGCTAACCCTTCCGTTACACCCAATATTTCTCACTACTTCATTTGACCCTTCCCTTATAACCCATTCTGTCCCAGCAAGCCTCTCCCACCCGTCCCTCTCCCACCATTGCTCTTCCATCGTCTCGACGCCTCTCACCAGCCCGGGAATGGGAAAAAATACTGACCACATTCATTCTGGTACAAGTCCGACCGACCCCTTGGCCTCGGCCCTATAATCTAAATTGGCCTCCTGGGATGACCTCCGGTACATTGCGACGCCCTATAACCTCACTGGCCTCCAAGGGATGATTTCGGAGACCCAAGTTTCTCTCAAGACCGGTCCTTTAAGACAGCCAGGGTGTGATGCCCTCCTGACTTGAGGTAAACAAGGACGAATTATCAAGTGGCAAAAAAAAAAAATGGACAGATGTGGGGACCCCTGTCCTTTGGTCTGTCCAGTGACAGGACATGGCCCTCTAGCGGCATTGCTATTATGTCTGACAGGGCCTTTTAGTCATCCTGCCAACATGTCTCACAGGACCACCTACAGCGACCTGTGTATTAAAGTAATTTTGTACACAGCAAATGATGGAGTCTCGTACGATGTCACCTGTTAACAGGGAGACGTGGGTGCTACAGTGAGGACCTGTGTATCTGTTGTCTGTCTACAGATCTGTCATCTCTGCCTCACGTGGCATCTTTGGTAGACAGTAAGAAAAATGAGACACTATCTTTCCTGGATCTTATGT
The DNA here is from genome assembly GCA_032361385.1 of Panulirus guttatus. NCBI lineage: Eukaryota > Metazoa > Arthropoda > Malacostraca > Decapoda > Palinuridae > Panulirus > Panulirus guttatus. The sequence goes on along the minus strand of JAUUDW010007947.1, from coordinate 7,877 downwards.
CTCTTCTTCAGTGAGTGGTTAAATACATACACACACACACACACACTGTCTGTCAGCTGATCCAGTTCAAAAACGAGTAGAACACGAGAGATGTAAAAAAAAAAAGAGGTGGCATCCCGATTATTTCACAGACCTCCTACGTTAAACCACCTTCCCCCCCCCCTCTGAGACGCCGCCTGTAATTGATACGGTTAAAGCAGCATCTCCCACACAACGATATCGTCCCACAATAAATGGCCACACTTCATCTCGGCCGTGACCGCCCCCCCCCCCCCACACACAGAACAGGGGAGGGGTGGCGGAGAGGGGGAGGGGAGGGGCCGGGCGCCGCCCCCCCCCCCCTTTATTTTTTGGTCTATTGGACAAAACGTCGTCCAAATTTGATCTGTCCGAGACGGCTGTTGACAAAAGACCGATTGGGGGTGGGGTGGGGGAGGGAGAAACGGGCCATAATGTCCCCCGAAAAGTTGATATTGGCCAGACAGTCGGCGCCGTAACTTCATCGGCGCTGAGGTGGGCGAAGGTGGGGTGGAGAGACGAAGGGAAAAAAATATATGTATATGGCAGTATTGGTGTTGGTCATTGTGAACGTGATTTGAAGGCTACCTCCCCACAGGCTTAACAAATTCGGGAGCGTCGCCTTGCGCCAGCTCTGTGGGCGCTCCCACACTCGTGTTGCCCCGGCTCTTAACTCAGCATGTAGCGTGTCTTTTACTCCCGAAGGGAGGATGAACAGCTGGGTGGACTGTGGGCCGCGTCTGCCGCGACCAGGATTCGAACCTATGCAGGTTCTAATTCCAAGTGACCCGTGCATCGCTCCACGTCTAACTTTAAGTATCCCTCACTCTTACTTATATACAAGCCGCATGTGTTGCTTAAGTAACATTCTCAGCGCTGCTTATGCAATACTGCAGTACAACACAGCCACGTAGTGACTAGGCTCGGCCGTGCAGTCCCTAACTCAGCACTCCCCAGTCCTAGCCCTGACGTCCCCCGCCGAGCACTCCCCAGTCCTAGCCCAGCACTCCCCAGTCCTAACCCTGCTTACTCAAATCAGCTAAGCGAACCCTTTTTTTCCAATACTTGCGACAGGAACAATCACTAAATTCACTTTAAATACAGAGCAATGGGTACCAGAAGCTGTACGTCATTATCATAAATGACAAGGCATTAACTATGTAGAGCCTAAGTTCTATACGGTCCCTTCATTTGTCCTTCCCGTTAGATTGTGTTAACTTCGTTAAATCATATTAACAATTCTGTCAGCATACCACTGTACAAATATCAAAACGTTTCTCGTTAAAAATGCAGGTAAAATTTAAATTCCTGTCCCTACATTTTCGAATGTAGATCATTTGTAAAATATATATATATATATATATAAGAACAGCTGGTTTACGATTCTCTGGATAACTTATACTAAAAGGTTCTGAAGCCAGGAGGAACTGCTTCAGTTGAAGGTTAGTACACATAAAACTCCCGGATATTGGAAATATTCACGAGCTACTAAGGTTCCTTCACACACATACACCTGAGGCTTCGACCCGCTGGTGAAAACGAGACTCACGAAGCGGGTGTGAGCCCGGGTGCTGCCCTCTGGTTCCCAGATTCCGAACTACGAGAGCCTAACCCGCCCTCAGCTTCCACTGGCTGTCCATAGATGGCTCTCATTCCCTCAAGCGACGACCCAGAATCGAGGCACAATAAACTTCGTGAACAAGTTTACGTCAGACGCCCGTAATTTGATCAGCGAAATAATACAATTACTTAATATCTCTTTATCACGCCACTAAAAGTCCGGTAATTTGTTTAGCGTTACCGAAATCATTATACGTATCTGTTTCATCCGGCAAAATCTGTTCTCTTTTTTCCGAAAGAGGTTCAGTTTTGTGAATTGGTCAATAACGTCGCATTTTGCGCCATGTTTCTTGTGACGCGGGGTTCATGGCCGGGGGTTCATAACGACGTTGTTTACGCTCGAGAGAGACCGTTCTGAACCTCCGAGGTTGATAATGCCGCGTTGCCGACTCTACCTATGGACTGGTGCAGTGTGCTAGCTCTACCTCTCGGCTGGTGCAGTGTGGTAGCTCTACCTCTGGGCTGGTGCAGTGGTGCCAGCTCTACCGCTGGACTGGTGCATTGTGCTAGCTCTACCTCTGGGCTGGTACAGTGAGGTAGCTCTACCTCTGGGCTGGTGCAGTGGTGTCACCTCTACCTCTGGGCTGGCGCAGTGTGGCAGCTCTACCTCTGGGCTGGCGCAGTGGTGCCAGCTCTACCTCTGGGCTGGCGCAGTGTGGTAGCTCTACCTCTCGGCTGGTGCAGTGAGGTAGTTCTACCCCTGGGCTGGTGCAGTGGTGCCAGCTCTACCGCTGGACTGGTGCATTATGCTAGCTCTACCTCTGGGCTGGTACAGTGAGGTAGCTCTACCTCTGGGCTGGTGCAGTGGTGCTAGCTCTACCTCTGGGCTGGCGCAGTGTGGTAGCTCTACCTCTCGGATGGTGCAGTGTGGTAGCTCTACCTCTGGGCTGTCGTAGTGTGGCAGCTCTACCTGTAGGCTGGAGATGAGGTGCCAGCTCTACCTCTGAGCTCGACGTGCCACTGTTCCTCTGGGCTGGAATAGTGTTGTCATCTCTTCCCCACAAAGGATCAGTGTTTCAAACCGACTAGCTATGTTTTACAATGAATATCTATGTTTTACACAGAGTACCTATGTTTTACACCAACTATCTATGTTTTACACCACTCATGTTTGACATTGAGTCTTTATACTTCACCACATGTTCAGAATGTGAAACATCCAAGAGACTTTGTCAACTTCGTGTTCCTACAACGATCCACGAACAGGTATGTTACAGTTTTAATGTCCTGGCCACTGACACCCTGAGATCACAGACCCGGTGGTGGTGGTGGTGGCCACCCCTCCTTCAGCGTGTGATGAATATCATTACATAACAGCAAGATGAATAATGCTCGCAACCAGGAGAGAAGGGAAGGGTAGAAGGATGATGATTAACGTCTCGTTGCTTGAACTTTCTGGTTCCCAGACGGTATGAGATGCGACTCCCTACTCCCGGTACGCGACGTCTCTCCCTACTCCCAGTATACGAAGTCTCTTCCTAATCCCAGTACACTCCCTTTACGGTGTTTCGACACAGGGATTTGATACTTCAAGAGTCGAAAGAGTATTCCTTGCCCCTAGCACTCTATTGGCCATGTTGAAATATTCATCCGACGTAAGTTTTCAATATTCAGAGTGGTACTGGTGGTGGGCATGGCGGCCGGCGTGGCTGAAGTGGTCTGTTGCAGCCCAAGCTACTAGCGACGCAGGAATGTCTGCTGGAAATTCAAGGCTACGCAGTCACGGTCAGGTGTCTGCGGAAAATCCAACGAAGATAATGCTCTCACGAATTCGCAAATACGTGGAAATCACCCGAAGGAAAAGGGAATCATAACAGAGCCCGAGAGAAAAAGGAAAAAATGGCCAGCTGACTCACAACGGCAACAGACCATAGTCTCAACACTGCTCTCCCTTTAACAGCTGCCTCTTTGTGAGACATGACATGCCAGACCTACAAAAGACCACCCTAAAAAGACCAAGAACATACACTCAGGGCCAAATAGACAAGAAACAAATCAGCACGTTAACACAAGAACGCCTCCAATACCTTCCCGAAATCTACAACGAAGTGGTTAACACAGAATACTTTCCCTGAGGTTTAAAGCCAACTATCATAGTTATACATGCCAGAAATTACAGAGAAACCACTTTACAGTTGCCTTATCCAAGCAAATGCGGAGGAATCACCAGCAACTCTCAGGCAACGTCACCAATGTCTCCTCTTACGTAGCGGGATACCCCAGGGCTGGAGTCTGTCACCAACACAGCTCAGAATCTGAACAGTAGACATTTCCTCCCCAACTCCAGAAGAGAACATAAACATGGACGACTCTGCACACACGACACCCTCCCCGAGCACACCCACCCCACCTCGTACAGTCAGGGGGCATCCAGACTCAACAGCTTCCGAAAAAAGGACTGGAAAATGAAAATAAAGAATTTTTACTGTAGTGGTGCTGGGAACAATAAAACCGAACGAGGTAGCCACAGGAGGGTTAAACTGGATTGCGCATCAAAGGAATCGCAAATTCCTGGGCCTCACACAACCATCGCTTGTGCAGATGATAGAAAATAAGAACCGGACTGGGGGAAAAAAAAGAAAAAAAAACACGGTCCTGGCCAGTCTGTCTGTACAGATCTTGGCACCTTAAGAAGAGACGAAATTCGCACCAGGTGAAAGCCCTGATCATTCCCATTCTCACCATTCTTACTTATCTCCAAATACCCACACACAAACACACACACCTCGCTTCCATTTAACGCATGCTGAAGTTACACAGGGTGCAAAATACGGCCGCGTGATTCGTCACAAACGAAAAATACCCCCATAACACTGACGTACATAAGCGATTACAAACGAAACCAACTGGTACATGCTTATTTATGGCTGGCAGTACAGAGAGCATGGCAGAAACTAGGAGACAACGGAAGCACAAACTAGAGACATATCCAAGACTTGGACACTTATAGGAATATGGAACATCACTGGTTTCCAAAGAACCTCAAAGTACGAAGAGAGAGACTCCAGCTATCGATCGATGTACAAAATGAACGCAAGCTTAACTCTACTAACTTCCTCCCTACACCAGCATGCAACAACATCAGTACACCTACCTACACAGCTTGTTAGGATTAATAAGGAGCCAAAACCAAGGTATCCAACGAACCATCCACACGCTTTAGTATAAACATACACTATACGACTGTATATTTTATGACTATGTGCTATTCTTTACTGTACCTCCTCCTGGCCTATGATCCCGCCTCCACCTTCGTCTTCCCCTCCTGACCACCCGATTATAGAAAGAAAACGGTACAGGTTTTCCTTCACGCCACAGAAGCGACGCGATTGGTAGCCTTCCGTGCTGGTTTAATTCCCTTATTTGAAGCAATTTGCTTCGGTGACGTGTTATAGAGTGGTATGCGGAAGCTATGTCGTTATACCTCTCTTTAAACTGTATTGTGTGGCTGTTAAAGCACTGAGTGCAATTTGTACATTGTGGAATGTTAAATGTTTAAACTTCTGAGGCATCGTAAAAGTAGTTTTTCCAATGTTTCCATTCATTTAGAACAAGGGGAAAGATAATTTGTTTTTGTTAATATCACTGCCTTCGTCACAAAAGATAAAAGAAATAAATACTTTGACAATATATAAGAATAATGTATTAATATTTTGCATATTAATATATCATTTACGATGATTTAAAGTGGTTCCTATCCCACCCTGAATCCACATACAGCCACCACATCGTCCACCTTACTGCGGGAGGGACTCGGCAAAATTCTTTTAGATGTAAGGCGGTCGCCGGACGCTCTGCCACGCCTCTTGAGCCCTGTTTTCAGTAGCTTTGCTACTACGTTCTTCTCCTACTGTCCAATCCCAAACGCACGGCGGACGAGAGAGTTTCCATAGGGTTGATATCAAACCCCTCGGTAGACTCGGCGAGTCCAGGACCTCCATTTCCGGTTGTGCTTCGAGCACATCTCGAAAAGCAGCTTGAACTAAGAAACCTATTGGCCTCATGGTCTTCTGGAACTCAGAAGGACCTTGGCAAGAAACCAGACTCACTTCCTGCACCCACGCCTTCCTACGGGACGCCTTCCTCGCCTCATGCATCTTCACCAGCACCGCGGGACTTCCGCCGATCCAGCCTATTTCAGTTCGCTGTGTTTCTGTACCCCTCTGTCAGTCCATTACCAAGAGACAGGTAGCTAAGAACACCCTACACTCCTTTTGCTTTTGGATATCTTTCATTCAACCATTCCTCTTTCCTTAATCTTTCCTTGTAGTTAAAGCTAGAAGTGTGTGTGTGTGTGTGTGTGTGTGTGAGTGTGTGTGTCTGTGTCTGTGTGCGAGTGCGTGCCAAAATGCGTCATTAATCTCGGTTCATATCTTTCACTTTGTTCCCGTTGTCCAAATTCCTCCCACAAATCCCTCCGAGCAGTAATACCAGTTGGTGGTAATGGCCCGCGCATGAAGATATATACATCCCATCTTTACTCGTGTTTCATAGCGCCATTTGGGGCCCCGCGATGGCAACGGTGGCGACGGCCGAAGTGCCCGCGCGTCTGACACATCTACCTACAGACACGGGCTTCCGCGGGAGGACCACCACCCCACCACCACCTACCTCTCCCGCCATTTCATGAACATACCGTCGGCGCAACGATGTGCCTCCCGTCATCGCGGTGTGCTGATGGATACGTTACGTAATGCGCCGTGAGAGTGAGCGAATGGCTCGGAATAACGAGGGAACATTTTCGGTTTCGTCGTCCGTCCCACCCCTCCAGTACGCTGCTGGGGAATGTCGCTGACAACGTTTGGGGTCGAGACAATTCCGTTCGCGGAGGGATGTAAATATTGACATCGGGTTCCCGTTTTCTGTCACTGCATTTTTTTTGGGTGATCTCGGCTGGAGGACTACCGAGGCCAAGACGTTCCGTAGAAAATGAACCGTGGTCTCTTTTTCTCACCTTCCCCTTTCGCTTGTCTGTCTGTCTGTGTCTGCTGTGTCTGTCAGTGTCTGTGTTGTTGCTGTATCTGCGTCCTGACGTGTCTCTCGAGGTCTCTTTCGGGAGATGCCGGGAGTACGTGACCCAATCACGCGCACACAACACTCAGAGGAGTGGCCGACCACCTAGCCGAGGCGACCTCCCGTCTCCTGGCGGCCCCAGGGACCTGACCTGACTTGACCTCTAACAGCTTACGGAGGTAATTACCTCAAGGGCCAGTTAAACCCCAGCTTTAACACACCCCTTCCCCCCACGAAACTGGGTGCACGTCACGATCCTATAGGCTTATTTCGCGAACCTGGACCCTTGTCCTACTTTATAGGTTTCTGCGACCCTCCCTAGAGGCAGAGATCGGTGTTTACGCATTGCCGTATATACATATGAGTATACATGTATACATGTGTGTATCTATGGGTGTTTTAGGACTCCGTCTGCAAACACTGATGAAGGCTGTTTCATCGTCAGCGAACAGGAGGCATGCAGCAAAGGAGCCCGACTTACCCTGTTCCCGCGTGGGGGACAATCTAGAAACTGCAGCTCCATGCAGAGTCCAGGGGTGACATAATAGCGATGTGGATGGAAACAGAAATGGATTATGGGAGGCAGGTAGATGGCTGATAGTTCTTATGGCCCTGGTAGTGAGAGGAGTGAGGAAGAGAGGCGAGCGTCTTGGGAGAAGGTGAGTGAGTGCGTTAACAATTATGAAGAGAGGGCTCGAGTTACTGGGTTGGGTGATTTGAACTGAGGGTATAATTTGGGGGCATGGGGCATCCAGAGTCTAGTGAGAAACCATAAAAGCTGGTGTCTGAATTTGGAAGAATGTGTGAAAGGAGGAAGTTGAATAAAAGTCAGATAATGAGCTTTAGCAAGAAAGAGAGGCAGGTTGCTTCGTGTGCGAGTCTGTATGGAATGACCCTGGAGGAAGAGGAGTGTTTTAGATAACTAAGAGTGGATGAAAAATATGGGAACTGAAGTGAATCAAAGGGTCGGGAGAGGGCAAATTCCTGGGCGTGTTGAGGTGTGTGTGTGTGTGTGTGTGTGTGTGTGTGTGTGTGACCTGGGTGTGTCCAGGCCCACTTTTTTTTTATTTTCATTTTTTTGTCAATTCTCTCATAATGATTTGGCTGATGATAGGATGGGCTTTGAAGTTACCTGGGGATAAATTTAAGTTCCAAAAGAAGGAACAGAGAAGGGGGCGAAGTGAGGATTTTTCCCTCTAAGGCTCAGTACTCGTTCTTAATGCTAC
>JAUUDW010007936.1:0-10269 GCA_032361385.1 Panulirus guttatus | reverse complement strand
GAGGTGGATTCATAAAACAGTAAGGAGACTAAAACAAAAGGGAATACAACAGGAAATTAATGCAGTGGTGAATACAGAAGACGACAGGGCGACTACATAAAGTGAATACAGCAAGCAGAAAGGAGCTACAACAGATGTGAATACAGATGACAGCGAGAAGACGATCATGATAGGGAAGGTCATCCGGCCCTCATAACCACATTACACTTCACCTTACTTCTACGTCTTTTGCACCTGCATTGCTAATCTTTATTCTTTAAGCCTCTTTTATTCATCTTTACTTTCATCAACATCATGTTAAGTTAACATCACAGTACACCTCTCCTGAGCTGCAATACTTCGCTCAGAACCACCACGAAACTAAATGTACGTTTTACGATTATTAACAGTAAACATGTTAGAGCGCTATCGTAAATACTCGTTTTAATTAAATTAAATTGTAGATGAAGACGAACGAAGCATTGCAAGTTTACATCCACCTGGCAATAGATGTGATACACATACACACACACACACACGACTGTATTTATGATGATTGCCTACAAACACGGGTAGACGCAGTGTTTCCCCGTGAACTTCAAATCCATTAGATTAAATTGTTGATCAGGAATCGAGCCAGGCCAGTGCAAAAGTTGACCTGTATTCGGCGTCCACCCTCGTAAATAAGGCCTAATAACAACAGTGGCGGCAACAGGCCACCATTATCACCGGTTATAGAACGGGACAAAAACAGTCGAGGTTTTCCCACCACTTACCATGATTATAGACTTCCTAGCCTTAGCTGCTGTCATCCCCTCAACATCGAGTAAATACGCAACCTACATATATGCTCCTTCCCAAACCCCAGCATTACCTTCACTATAACACTGTATCGCCTCTGTAACCAATTACTGCTGATGTTCACTTCCTACATCGCCACTTATTACACAGGTATTTCCTGTTCCGTGAGCCTGGAAATACTGTTCAAAGAAATCCTACAGATTTAAGGCACAAGGAAGAGCTAAATGTGTTGCCGGAGAGAGCAATACGACACGGTGGATTTCTGATCCCATATATCACGGGGAGGGATTCGGCGTTGGGGAATCCGAACCTCTTCTAAATTATTCCCAGTCTTCCCCTCTACAGCTGGTGAGGCCGAGATATATTTTAATACCTTTATATTCATACTGTTGACACACTCGGTCGGTGGCCACAGCTCGTGTGTCTGGTCGTGCTGAATACCAGAAATGTTCCGTTAATGGACACCCCTGTTAAACGACACAGCTAATTGTGTGAATCTCGAAGTAATATATCTTTGTGAACCATTGTTATAACCTATTTGTTATCATCTTCATGATGAAATGGTTTTGTACACATGGGAAAGAACCATCACAATCATAAAGCCCTCCCTCTAATCCTTGCTTCATTTGCCAAATGCTGTCATATCGACTTCCTCTAAGCTTAGTTTGCTCCATGCATCCAAGAACTCACATCCCCCAGTTGCACTTTTCTCAGTACAATACGGCAGTATCTACACATCTCTATACAACCTACGCCAGTCGGGAGACAAGATTAAATTAAACTTAAAAACGGAATACCACAGTATTATTAATGAACGAAGACTCTGATGTGGTGATGGCTGTTTCTTATTGTTCTAGTCTGAGCGCCAGTCTGTCCCTCTACGCATCTCTGTCCTGAATATGGTTTCTTCCCGTCTCCCTCAGTGAACTCGTACGAAGAATGACCTAAACGCCGTTATATCAGAGACTTCTGCCCACACCCCAACCTCAAGCGCGACGTTACGATCCTTCAGCACGATCGTACGATCCTTGGATATGATGGGCGTGACATTTGACCCTTAATGGTCTGGTCAAAGGCCATGAGTTGTACCGTCGAGATCAAGAGGTTAAAATCAAGAGCGAACCTTTATGGAACATCAACATAATACAAGTACTGAATGAAGAGTCTGAAACAAAAAGCCGCAGGAACTAGATATTTCACACCTTGTCTCCTTGAATATGACTTGATCCCTTGAGTACTATGGCTTAATCCCTTGGGTACAGTAACTTAACCAGAGAATACGTCGTCGTATTCATAACCAAGACGCCTTACTAAACAGGCTTGTGTAGTCGTACCTATGTAGTTAAGTCGCCTGACTCAAATGATTACCTTCCAACGGTTTCCGATATAACTTCAAAACGTGTAGACATTCAAGACATCAAAATTCACTGGGGTCATTATCCATTTACTGATATACGAAAAGGCATATTTTCAATGTACGGCAACTCATTCCCAAATGTTCGCCACACTAATATAATAGCATCAAGTAACTTTCATAGTATAAAGTAACACACACACAATAAGCTCTTTTAAGTTTGGTCACCGCTTCTAAAGAAGCACAAAGAGCTATTAAAGAATGCCCAGAGGAAGGTAAGAGAGACGGTACCAAACCACAATTAAGTGAGCTGGATTGGCCGGAAAGGCTACAGGCCTTAAATTTGCCCACCACGTTCAGAGAGAAATGTGATAGGTAATCTGATCATAACCTCTGTGAAGTTTTTATACCAGACTGATGATGTACAAAGTGAACAGTTCTTCGAAAGATGTACGAGTCGAACAACCGAAGGATATTATATCAAATGAGTAAGATAAGTGTTAAAGAGATGTATCATCATCGTAAAAAATGGTGGATGGATGGAATAAATTGAATCGAGGTGTGTCAAATGCTGAGAGCATACGATAGCAGAGGACGCTCAAGAGAGGAGATTCCCTTCCCGTACAGTAAAACCAAGTATTAACACGTTCACGTAATTATCTCTTACAACCTTGACAGAATAATTCTAAATCATTTATCTGGAAATTATATGAGTATCAGGAATCGAACAATAAATAACACTTTTATTTAATGACCGAGGCTGGGACACAGAGCCGGATGAGACTTCCATCCGTTTTTATTACCTGCTCCCAATGCTGGTTGCAGCTGTATCGGGCAGGAGTCTCACCTTAAAACACCCCTAAACCTTTTATATAAATTTTTGCACTAATCTGTCAGTTAAGTTACTGGTTCAAAACACAGCCTTGTCGTTATCATTTATTTAAATCATGAACAGACTGGTGTTACTCTATGTTTATCTGATAATAAATAAGGCTAACCGGTGTTAGATAGTACAACGATATATGCCAACCATCACTTAACATCGCTACAAATTGCAATATCCAATATTTAACACCAAGACCCTCCCCAGTGTCTGACAGACGCCAGTGTATATATCAACGAGGTGTGACCACCTCCAGGGTACATAATCAACTCCGCGACGAAGCCTTATTTCCAACGTGTAATTTTCTGACGTCCAACCCGCTATGTCACTCAAATTAAGGCTCCCGCGTGCGCCATCTACATAAGGACACTTCCCTCACATCACATACGCAGCAGCGATGGTAACATTACCACAGAAGTTAGTCAAATATTTTACCTAATTCTAGTTATATCTGATGAGGACGGATTCAGACTAAAGCATCACTGAATCCGATGAAACAGTTATGAAGTGTTTCTGGGCAACGAATGAACCAATGGCATTTTTCACACCTCCCTCGGAATGAAATGACAGAGTTTAAGTCCTGAAACCTGCCTTAGATAAATATGGAAATGAGTGCAGACAATTGGAAAGGTAAAGCAGGAGCTTGATATAGTGAAGTCACGACAAACAATGTTTGCTGGACCGTGAATAAAGAGTCTGGTGAGGATGTGACATCCGGCCTCGTCCTCCAAGACGACACCTGTTCCCTGCTCCTTAACCTCCTGACCACGACGGTACAATTCATTCAGTATGATCGCCCGGCTATCATGGCATGCCCAAAGAGTTGTAGCGCCATGGGCAAAGCGACGACACAACCTCGTGCTAAGGTTCACACGGCAGCCAAATGCTACACAGCATCAATACACTCACCTTCATGTACCATCTACCCGCATCCAACGAATGATATGTGTTGCCATAATGATATATTACTCGTATTATAATAGAATATACGAATATCAAGGAAGCATATGTCAACTATTAATTACAACCACACAAAATACATGTTGTCCATCGCTTAACAATATATCATAGCATCAGTTAAATGATAACTGTAATGATATACGTTCTCTATCGCTGCTAATATATATATATATATATTTGTGGTTGTAGGCTGTGGTTACGGTGGCAACTTGAGACTGGATGTAAGCAAATAAGGCCATCTCTTCGTCTGTCCCTGGCGCTATCTCGCTGATGCGGGAAACAGCGAAGAAGTATGACAAAAATATACATACATTCACACAAACGTACATACATACATATCTATATATGTACATATGTACATAAAGGAAGCGAAAAGCGAGCAAGATTGCCTCAAGTTACAAGACAAGACTCCGAAGTCTGTCTGATGCATGGTTGATGATATTCAACCCGATGAAGATGGGAGAAAGAATGTCCCAATATAATCATAATCTGGCAAGAAATATGCTTCATCAGTGAACCATTGTATCTTTCCTCAATTTGCGCCACGAGTACAACATGCTGCATCTACTGCCGCCGACTTCAGTCTTAAGGAAGGCTTCTTAGTGTTGCTAACTGCCCCAAGCCGTTCAGCAACGAAACGGAATTTGTCAGTCATCAATAGGTCAACAATGCCCGCAGACCAGTTAGACTGGCAAAACAATAATCTCCGTCCGTGTTTACGGTCTGCTACACTTTCCATCCCACCTCGCGCCTCGTCTCTCATCCCATCTCTCCCCTCCGTCTCACTACTTTTCTCCCCTCTACCCCCTCCCCCGTCCTGCTCTCCGTCTCTCTCTCCCTCCCTCCCTCCTGTCCACCCGCCCCTCCCAGCGCGTACCGAGGCGTTGGCGTACAGCTTTGCTAGCCACCTGTTGCTGCGGGCAGCTGCAGTGTGCTGCTGCTTCTGCCGCTGGACAGGCAGGCTACGCTGGTGTGGGCAATGCTTCCCAGGGAGCACAGCCGGCCAGCCAGAGAGCATCATATTCACCGCACGTGGTACAGGTAATTACGACCTGTCGACCTGGCCGGCCGGGGCTTCGACAAAAGGCTTCGCCTGGGCCAAGCAACGTCCAGCCTGCCTTTACAACAGTATCTGTTAAACGGTTTCATCGAACTGACGAAACCGACAATAGCCAAGGAACCGACCGGCAGGGTGGAGCATCTTGCAGCGGTCGCACGATTAAGACGCATTTTCCATGCATCAGTGAACCGCCACCAAAACTTGTTCCGCTCATTAGAGCCGAAGATATTTATACTTTCAAGGTCCGAGCCTAGAGACATGGAAACTGGATCGGAACGGCTTTTTATGCGGCCAAATGTTAACGCAAAACTGGAAACATAATTCATTACCTTAACCTCATATGTATTCCAGGCGAGTGAAATTTATTTGTGCATTCCAGCATTTACCGGACCGCTGGACGGGAAAATATTATCGTTGCACCACATTCCATGAAGTAACGTAAACCACAATCACCTCTCTACTAAATCTATTTCACATTTTACACGTTTTAGGGATACGACAAAAGGCTGTTATTATCATAATGAGACTAGACGAGGATAGCTTGACGCCCTCAGCATGACCACACGACCTTTGAGAATGATGGTAAGGAACTTTCGGTGCTGTGACCTCTGACTTGACCGTTATAAAGGAAAGGTTAAACCCATGGCCACCATTCCCAAGGGTATTCGAGTTGTGCTCAAGGTGTTAGGGATAAAATCCCCCTTTCTGCCAACTTTTATTTCTCCTTGTTTTTCTTAGTGCCAAGTTCTCTCTCTCTATTCAGTCGTAGCTATCAATAGAAAGGTGTTCTATGGAACACTTGTATCGTCTGCAGAGCAGCATGTTTAGTGGAGGTGAAATATACATAGGTGGAAATATTGTTTTAGGTAAATAGTTTTTAAGTGCTAAGGCCAAAGGCGGGAGCTTTAGCAAATAATGAGTCGGGTTTTGAGTCGGCTTAAGTTCCGAGATCAACCCTTCCACAAGTGGCATAACTCAGGCACTGTTCGAACGAGTTATGGTTGTTATATCACATTCCTTAAACTGTATTTTTTTTCTGTTGTTTTGTAAGCATTTCTCAGTTTACACAGTATGAGTACAAGGCATATAATAGCTATTACTACCAGAGAAAACGGCTAAATTTCTCCTATAACGCATGATACAGTGATCAATAACCTCACCAATCAAGATTGGGTCAAAGGCTAGGACATCGTTCGTATCCAAGCGCTGTACCGTCGTGTTCACGGGGTTAAGGATTTTAGATTCCCGTGTTTTATCAAGATTTGTAAAACTCCTTCTCACCTGGTTTACAATGCAAACATAAAAGAGTCAGTGTCTCGGACTTTATGGATGAGATGCGAGACTATAGTTATAAATGTCTCGAAAAAGTGTCATGAAAGTGGAGGAAATGTGCCAGATGCACACACAGGGTAAACATCCTCTCACTTATGCTGAGCTTACTGATGGCTTACTACCCACACAGGTATCAAAAACTATATACATAATATTTTTGGAAGGGGGTGAGGGCGTTACCTGTCCTGTCGAAAGCATTCAGTCATCAATCAGGTGACGCCATAAGCCTCTCATTAAAAGAGTAAGATTTTGAGACAGACAAACTATATCTTCCAAATTTCAGTCGTAGAGATCTTGACTTTAAATTCTACGTTAAAACGGCGCCTGAAATTCCGCAGTTTTTGGAACGAGCCAGTTTCGCAAATCTGTTATGAATATCCTCATAGTGTAAGATGTACGTTGGCATTATCTCCGCTGTTTATGTTTCACATGTGCTGTTCCAAGCATCTGTGTCATATATTCTGATGCAGCTTGTGGCACTACTCATAATCTGTGATATCGATGCTCATCGCATTTGAAACGCACAATTTCTTTGTCGGGCATTACAGATCGTAATGTGGTTGGCTAAGGTTTCAAATTTGAATGCGAATTTACCACAATCCGTAAAACAAACCATGAACAGGTCTCAATGTACTGGTACCCTAAGGCCGAATATGCTATGAAACACTTGAGTACGACAGTAATACCCTTCAGCTTGGTGACCTAGCCCTTGTTATGACCCTTGTATATAGGAAAGGCTATCATACCCAAGGGTCATTACGCCGTGCTCAAGGATTGTGCCATCGTGCTCAGGGCCGAATCGTCGCGCTGAAGGGCCATACCGTCACACTTGGTGAAGGTTAACAATCATAGGTTATCAGCCCAAGGTGCCCAGCAGCCGAAAGCGCTAACACCCGTGCTCGCTTTGAGGGCAAAAGAAGGGACGCTTCTCCTACTCTGCCTCCCAAGCGTGAGACGGCCACGTCCAAGAGAAGACGCTTGTTACGCCAGTCCAAAGGCCTCAGCTCTAACACCCAACTTGTTTCTGGTGATTCTCTCGTCATCAGCGTTGGGTATGATGGCTTGGTCTTTGACCTGATCCTTAACTACTGCAGAGGTGCTACACTCCTTTGCTCACAGACCCAGTATTACAGTGCTGTCACGTCTCCTGTCACGGCACGGAGAGGGGTAAGGGAGTATTAAGGCTACTACTATTCCTAAAGTTCCTGTGCGAAAAGCTGATGACCGTTCTTTATGGGAGAGGCTGCTGTTATCTGCTAACCTGGAGTTCCTGCCTGCCCAGCTATCGACCTCCTGTCACCGAGGAGAAGGCTAATGTCTGCTGGACTGCAGTTCCTTGTCTGACCTACTGCTCACTCTCCCCTTATCTTGTTACAGTCTGTTGTTGTCTACTGACGTAAAGGTCCTACCAGACCTGCCGTCAACCTTTCCGTCGCCCAGTGGAGGAGGCTGCTCTTGTCTGCCAGCCTGTGTTTCCTGTCCAACCTACTGTCCACCTTCCTGCTGAACTGTTTAGGAGGCTCATGCTGTCAGCTGCCTGGAATTCCTGCTGACCCTGCTCTCAGCTCTTCTGAATACTTATGAGGAGGGCACATCACCAGACCCGGGGCCCCGGTCGTCAAAGGGTTAACACATATAACACTCGACAAAGCTCCTCAAAAGTCGGAGTTTAATGACATACTGGCGCTTGATGTCCTTTCAGCCTTATTCACTAAACTGGTGTCTTGGGAGGCGCAGTGTCTAGCATACAGATGTACCGTCAAACAGTATATTCATGAGCGCAGTACTCCCGTGATGCATATAAATTACCCAGCAAACACAAACCAGCCCTCGACATTCTACCTTTAATATAAAAAATTTTCTGTATCAGTAAAGTGAAAAGAAACATTGTTCGAAGACCTGAACTGTTTACCCTTAGATTGCTGCAAAACTTTGATAAATATTACTTGTGTGGACGTAAGGAGAGTCCTTGTTTTACGGTCTGTGCTCAAGAAGGCCTCGTTTCTCCCTAGATATTAAGGCAATATAATCAGTTCACTGGCCGATGTTCCAGCTATGCATCTATAAAAAGGACCAGTAGTGTGCAGAGGCGAAAAACTTATTCTCTGTGAAACTCTCTTTTGCCCTACAGACAACCAGGAAATCGACCCGGCAGCCACAGGTTCCACAGCACCAGACAGACACACACGCTCTCTCTCCCCGCCTGACCGCCTCATCCCACGCCTTCTCGTGCTGGTAGTGAGTGGACCAGGGGCTGACTACTCGTATCACCCCATTATTCAAGTCCCGAAGCACGATGACACGAACCTTGAGTACGACTGTGCCGTACTCTAACACGACCGTAGGGCCTCTGAACACGACTTTGTGACCCTTGCGCTCGACGTTGTGACCCAAGCATCGTACCGTCGTGCTCGAGGAGTCCAGCCAATCTCCGGGATTGATAGGTAGAAAAACGATGTCTGAGCAACATCACTCTCGACTTCGGGTCTGCTATTCGAGGTTGGTTCCTCTACAAGCCTCGATCTCACGCAGCTATACTTCACATCAGACTCCTGATAATTTCGCCAGACCTAACGCCTCTGAAACTAATTCTGAGGGAGCCAATGTTACTCAATAATTTCAACTGCACTTCTCGGTTTCTTATGTTCTGACCATGACTACGTTTGCAACAACGTATCATATGCAATATACAACAGTTATATAAAAACAGCTGTTTCTATAGATTCTACAGCTCCACCACAGTGGTTTCTAACACTCCGGAACACAGTCAGTCTCTCGAAGCCTTAGCAAACGTGCAATGTTAGCTCGCCAGAATTCAATTAAAATAAACCATTTTTAATAAAATCCTGAGAAAACGTATTAAGTTACTTTACACCAGTTGAGAGTATTGTAGTCAAGACAGACTAAACAAAATATGCCAGCATCATCTAAAATACAATTATAGTACACCATTATCTTTTAGATCCTACATAAAATGCACCTTTGTCACTCAAAAACTAGTCTAACCCACTTTTTTTTTCTTCTTCTTCTTCTTCCAGCGAAGGTTTGGCCAAAACACAAGCAAAGCGAAGCACGTCTGAACATCTATCCCACAATACCTAATTACCCTAAGTCTGCTCCATCAATTATTATTTTCGTGGTTTACGTCTGTAAAAACTGGCCAGTCTTGCGGGAAGCTGGAGGATGCGGTGTTTGCTGCTGTTGGCCATAATTGTAGCATGCTGTAATCAATGCCAATCATTGAGGCAATCTGATTGGTAAGGCTGAGCTGGCCCAGAACTGCCGAATCATGTTTCCAATTCTAGGCGTAACATTTCTGCCGTCCAGCTCCATCGGTAAAATATTTATCAACTTACAGGGGAAAAAGTAGATTGCAAATCTGATTTCTGGAAGAGGGGAGCGGTCATGATGAAATCCCATACAGAAAAATCATACTAGAGATACCATCAAAGGTATAGACTCTAGAGAGTTCAACAAATAGGGACCTACGACAACAAAACTCCCTCCTCATACTACAGCAGCAATACGACAGTAGTAGTAGCACGGCCAGTCGTAGTAGCATAGCCAGCAGCAGCAACAGTGGTGGTAGTAGTAGTAGTAGAGGCAGAATTAGTGATGAAAGTAACAACACAAGTAAAGATAGCAACAGCGATAGTTGTCGTGGGCACATTTATTGTGATTACTTTTTGTCTTAAGGTGAGTGGTTTATACTCGTGTTGCCCCGTCTCTTAACCTTGTATGTATGCATCATGTCTTGACTCTTGAATGTGTATAAACACGCACACCAACCTAAGACAGATACCCAATTTTCAGCCAGGCCCAAGGAGAGGATGGACACCAGGATTCGAGCCCATACATTCCTAACCCCAAGACAGCACGTGGTGAATCATGGTCAGGAAC
>JAUUDW010007925.1:0-10270 GCA_032361385.1 Panulirus guttatus | reverse complement strand
CTACCAGCTGATCTCTAGAGCTGATTAAGTCCACTACCAGCTGCTCTTAAGAGCTTGTACCTCTACTGCATGCTGCTGTCTAGAGCTGAGTACCTTTACTGCCAGCTGATTTCTGGAGCTCAGCACCTATACTGCCTACTGATCTCTAGCGTTAAGCGCCTCTACTGCCTGCTGATCTCTAGAGCTGAGTTCCTTTCATGCCTGCTAATCTCTTCTGCTCAGTACCTATACTACCAGCCAATTTCTAGAAATGAATACCTCTACTGCCAGCTAATCTCTAGAGATGAGTACCTTTTCTGCCAGCTGATCCTTCTAGCTGGGTACCTCTACTGCCAGCAGATCTCTAGAGCTGAATACCTCTACTGCCAGCTGATTTTTGGAGCTCATCCCCTCTACTGCCTATTGATCCTCAGACATAAGCACCTCTACTGCTTGCTGATGTCTAGAGCTGAATTCTTCTAATGCCCGCGAATCCCTTCTGCTCAGTACCTTTACCACCAGCTTTTCTCTACGGCTGAGTACCTCTACTGTCTACTGATTTCTAGAGCTGCGCACCTCTACTGCCGGCTGATTTCTAGAGCTCAGTGCCTGTACAGCCAAATGATCTCTAGAGCTGAGTACCTCTAATGACAGCTGATATCTTGTGCTAAGCATCTCTACTGCCTGCTAGATTCTAGAGCCAAGTAAATCTATTGCCTGCTGATCTCTATTGCTATACACCTTTACTACCCGCTGATATCTAGAGCTAAGCACCTCTACTCTAGCTGATCTCTAGAGCTGAGTAAATCTACTGCCAGCTGATCCTTCGAGCTTAGCACTTCTACTACCAACTGATCTCTAGAGCTGAAATCCTCTATTGCCAGCTGATTTCTAGACCTCAGCACCTTTAATGCCTCCTGATCTCTAGAGCTAAGCACCTCCACAGCCTTCTGATCTCTATAGCTGATTGTTCTACTTTCCGCTAATATCTTGTGCTCAGTATCTCTACTACCAGCTGATCTCTAGATATGAGTACTTCCACTGCCAGCTGTTCTCTAGAGCTGAGTACTTCTACTTCCAGCTGATCTCGAGCTGAGCACCTCCAATGCCTGCTGATCTCTAGAGCTCAGTGCCTTTACTGCCAGCTAATCTCTAGACAGCTGATTTCTAGAGCTAAGCACTTCCACTGCCAGCTGATCTCAGTTCCAGAGATCAGTTGGCAGTACAGGCAATGAGCTCTAGAAAACAGGAGGCAATAGAAATGCACTCACCTCTAGAGTTCAGCCGGCAGTGGAGGTACTCAGCTCTAGAAATTAGCTGGTAGAAGAGGTATTGGGCAGAAGAAATCTGCGGGCATTAGAGGAACTCAGCTCTAGAGTTCAGCAGGCATTAGAGGTTCTCAGTTCTAGAGATCAAAAGGAAGTAGAGGTACTCAGCTCTTGAGATCAGCTGGCAGTGGAAGTACTCAGCTCTTAAAAACAGCATGCATTAGAAGTACTTAGCACTAGAGTTCATCTGGATGTAGAAATACTCAGGTTTAGAGATCAGTGGGCAATAAAAGTGTTCACCTCTAGAGATCATCTGGAAGTAGAGGTATTCATATCTAGAGATCAGCAGGCAAAAGAGGTCCTTAGCTCTAGAGATCAGCTGGCAGTAGAGGTGCTAAGATCTAGAGATCAGCTGTCATTAGAGGTACTCAGCTCTAGAGATCAGCAGGCATTAGAGGTTCTCAGTTCTAGAGATCAACAGGAAGTAAAAGTAGTCAGCTCTAGAGATCAGCTGGCAGTGGAAGTACTCATCTCTAGAGATATTAGCTGGTAGTAGAGGCACTGAGCACATAAGATTAGCGAGAAGTGAAAAAGTCAGCTATAGAGATCAGCAGGCTGAAGAGGTGCTTAGCTTTAGAGATCAGCAGGCAGTAGAGTTACTCAGCTCTAGATTTTAGCAGGCAGTAGAGGTGCATAGCACAAGAGATCAGCTGGCAGTAGAGGTACTCAGCTCTATAGATCAGCTGGCATTACAGGTGCTTAGCTCTAGAGATCAGCCGTCATTAGAGGAACTCAGCTCTAGAGATCGTCTGGCAGTACAGGTACTGAGCTCTAGAAATCAGCAGGCATTAGAGGAGCTTAGCTCTAGAAATCAGCAGACAGTAGAGGTACTCAGCTGTTGGGAATAGTTGGTAGTAGAGGTACTGAACAGAAGAGATTAGCGGGCATTAGAAGAACTCAGCTCCAGAGATCAGCAGGCAGTAGAGGTGCTTAGCTCTAGAGATCTGTAGGCAGTAAAGGTGCTGAGATCCAGAAATCATCAAGCAGTAGATGTACTCAGCTCTAGAGGTCTGCTGGCAGTAGAGGTACTCACATCGAAGGATCAGCTGGCAATAGAGGTACTCAGGCAGTAAAGGCGCTTAGCTCTAGATATCAGAAGGAAGTAAAGGTATTTAGCAATAGATAACAGCTGGCAGTAGAGGCACTCAGCTCTAGAGATCAACTGTCAATAGAGATACTCAGCTCTACAGATCAGCTAGCATTACACGCACTGAACTCTAGAAATCAGCATTCACTAGAGGTACTCAGCTCTAGAGATTAGCAGGAAGAAGAGATACACAGCTCTAGAGATCAGATGGCAGTAGAGGTGCCCAGCTCTAGAGATCAGCTGACAGTACATTCCGGGAAATCTAGAAATAAGCTGGCAGAAGAGGTGCTCAGCTCTAGAGATCAGTAGAAAGTAGAGGTACTCACCTCTAGAGATCAGTAGAAAGTAGAGGTACTTACCTCTAGAGATCAGCTGGCAGTGGATGTGTTCAGCTCTACAGATCTTCTGGCATTAGGGGTACTTAGCTCGACGGATTACCTGGCACAAGAGCTACTCACCTTTAGAGATTAGCTGGCAGTAGAGGTGCTCAGCCTTAGACAACATTATGCAGTAGAGGTACATAGCTCTAGAGACCAGCAGGTAGTATAGGTACTGAGTAGAAGAGATCAGTTGGCAGTAGAGGTGCTGAGCTCTAGAGATCAGCAGACAGTAGAGGTACTCAGTTCAAGAAATCAGCAGGCAGTGAGGTGCTCAGTTCTAGAGATCAGCTGTCAGTGAAGGTACTTAACTCTAGAGACTAGCTGGTAGTAGAGGTACCAAGCAAGAAAACTCAGCTCAGGAGATCAGCAAGCAGTAGATGAGCTTAGATCTAGAGATCAGCAAGCAGTAAAGATGCTGAGCTCTAGAAATCAGCTGGCAGAAGAGGTGCTCAACTCTAGAGGTCAGCTGGCAGTTGAGGTACTCAGCTCGAAGGATCAGCTGGCAGTAGATATACTCGGCTCAACAGATCAGCTGGCAGTAGAGGTACTCAGCTGTAGCGATCAGCAGGCATTATAGATGCTTAGCTATAGAGATCAGCGGGAAGTAATAGTGCTTTGCTCTAAAAGTCAGCAGACAGTAAAAGTACTCAGCTATAGAGTTCAGCTGGAATTTAGGTACTCAGCTCAATAGTGTATCAGGAAGTCGGGGTGCTTAGCACAAGAGATCAGCTGGCAGAAGAGGGACTCAGCTCTAGATATCAGCAGGCAGTGGTGGTGCTGACCTCTAAAGATCAGCAGACAGTAAAGGTACTTAGCTCTAGAGATCAACTGGCAGTGGAGTTGCTCAGCTCTTGAGGTCACCTGGTACAATAGGTACTGAGCAGAAGATATCAGCTGGCAGTAGAGGCGGTTAGCTCTAGAGATAAGTTGGCAGTAGAGGTACTCAGCTCCAGAGAGCAGGTGGCAGTAGAAGTGCTCAGCTCTAGAGATCAGCTGTCATTAGAGGTACTCAGCTTTAGAGATCAGGTGGCAGTACATTTACGGAGTTCTAGAAATCAACAGGCAGTAGATGTGCTCAGCCTTAGAGGCCATCAGAAAGTAGAGGTACTCACCTCTAGAGACCAGCTGGCAATGGAGGTACTGTGCTCTAGAAATTAGCTCGTAGTAGAGATACTGAGCAGAAGAGATTAGCGGGCATTAAAGGAACTCAGCTCTAGAGATCAGCAGGCAATAGAGGTGCTTAGCTCTAGAGATCAGTAGGCAGTAGAGGTGGTGAGCTAAAGATATCAGCTGGTAGTAGAGGTGTTCAGCTTTAGAGATCAGCTGGCAATAGAGGTACTCAGCTCGAAAGATCAGCTGGCAGTAGAGGTTCTCAGCTCTAGAGATCAGCTGGCAATAGAGGAATTTAGATCTAAAGATCAGATTGCAGTAGAGGTACTCAGCTCTAGAGAACAGCATATAGTAGAGGTGCTTAGCACTAGCGTTCATCTGGATATAGAGATACTCAGCTCTATAGATCAGCGAGCTGAAGAGGTGTTCAGCTCTAGAGATCAGCAGGCAGAAGAGGTCTTTAGCTATAGAGATCAGCTGGAAGTAGAGGTGCTTAGCTCTAGAGATCAAGTGTCATTGGCAGTAGAGGTATTCAGTTCTAGAAATCAGCGGGCAGTAGAGGTTCTTAGCTCTAGAGATCAGCGGGATATAAAGGTGCTTAGCAATAAAGAACAGCAGGCAGTAGAGGAACTCAGCTTTAGAGTACAGCAGGCAGTAGGGGGCTTAGCACCAGAGATCGACCGGCATTAGAGGTGCTGAGCTCGAGTTATCAAAAGTTATTAGAGATACTCAGCTCTACAGATCAGCTAGCATTATAGGCACTGAGCTCCAGGAATCAGCAGGCAGTCGAGGTGTTCAGATCTAGATTTCAGCAATCAGTAGAGGTTCTCAACTCTAGAGATCAGCTGTCATTAGAAGTACTCAGCTCTAAAGATCAGCTGCAAGGACATTCGCCGAACTCTAGGAACCAGCTGTCATTACAGATACTCAGCTCTAGAGATCAGCAGAAAATAAAGGTGCTCACCTCTAGAGATCAGCTGGCAGTGAAGTGCTCAGCGCTAGAAATTAGCTGAGCAGAAGGGAACAGCAGGCATTAAAGGAAGTCAGCTCTAGGCATCAGCAGGCAGTAGAGGTGCTTGGCGCTAGAGATCAGTAGGCTGTAAAGGTGCTGAGCTCCAGAAATCACCTGGCCGAAGAGGTGTTCATCTGTAGAGATCAGCTGGCAATATATGTACTCAGCTCGACGGATCACCTGACAGTAGAGGTACTCACCTCTAGAGGTTTACTGGCAGTAGAGGTACTCAGCTCGAAACAACAGCATGCAGTAGAGGTACAAGCTCTAGAGATCAACTGGTAGTGGAATTAATCAGCTCTAGAGACCAGTTGTTAGTAGAGGTACTGAGCAGAAGAGATCAGCTGGCAGTAGAGGTGCTTAACCCTAGAGATCAGCAGACAGAAGAAGCATTCAGCTCTAGAAATAAGCAGGCAGTAGAGACGCTCAGTTCTAGAGATCAGCTGTCACTAGAGGTAATCAGATCTAGGGATCAACTGGCAGTTCAGACACTGACCTCTAGAAATCACTAGTGATTAGCTGGCACTACAGGCACTGAGGTCTAGAGATCAGCAGGCATTAGAGGTGCTCAGCTATAGAGATCGGCTGGAAGTAAAGGTCCTCTGCTCTAGAGATCAGCTGGCAGTGGAAGTACTCAACTATAGAGATCAGCTGGTAATAGAGGTACTGAGCACAAGAGATTAGCGGGAAGTAGAAAAACTCAGCTGTTGAGATCAGAAGGCTGGAGAGGTGCTTAGCTCTAGAGATCAGGAGGCAATAAAGGTGCTGAGCTTTAGAAATCAGATGGCAGTAGAGGATATCAGCTCTAATGATCAGTAGGAAGTAGAAGTACTCAGCTCGAAGAATCAGCTGGCAGTAGATGTAATCAGCTCTACGGTTCAGCAAGAGTGAAGGTGCTTAGCTCTAGAGATCAGAGGACAGTAAATGTGCATAGCAATAGAGATCAGCAGGCAATAAAGTTATTCAGCTCTAGAATTTAGCAGGCTGTAAAGGTGCTTAGCGCAATAGATCAACTGTCATTAGAGGTACTCATTCATAGAGATCATTTGGCAGTACAGGCAGTGAGCTCTAGAAATCAGCAGGCAGTAGAGGTGCTCATGTCTAGAAATCACCAGACAGTAGAGGTACTCAGCTGTAGAAAATAGCTGGTGATAGAGGTACTGAGCAAAAGAGATTAGCGGGCATTAGAAGAACTCAGATCTAGAGATCACCATGCCTTAGCTCTTGACACGAGCTGCCAGCAAAGGTGATGAGCTCTAGAAATAAGCTGGCAGTAGAGGTGCTCAGCTCTAGAGATCAGCTGGGAGTAGAAGTACTTAGATCGAAGGATCAGCTGGCAGAAGAGGTTCTCAACTCTAGAGATCAGCTGGCAGTAGATTTATTTAGCCCTAGAGGTCCGCAGGCAGTAGTGGTGCTTAGCTCTAGAGATCAGCGGGAAGTACAGGTGCTTAGCAATAGAGGACAGCTGGCAGCAGAGGTACTCAGCACTAGAGATCAGTAGGCTGTAGAGGTGCTGAGCTCCAGTAATCAGCTGGCAATAGATGTACTCAGCTCGACGGATCACCTCTAGAGATTAGCTGGCAGTAGAGGTACTCAGCTCTAAACAACAGTATTGGAGTTATTCAGCTTTAGAGACCAGCTGCTAGTAGAGGAACTATGCAGAAGAGATCAGCTGGCAGTAGAGGTGCTTAACCCTAGAGATCAGCAGACAGAAGAGGTACTCATCTCTGGAAATAAGCAGGCAGTAGAGGTACTCAGTTCTAAAGATCAGCTGTCATCAGAAGTACTCAGATCTAGGGATCAACTGGCAGTTCAGACACTGAGCTCAAGAAATCACCAGCCAGTAGAGGTGATCAGCTCTAAAGATCAGCAGAGATTAGACTACTCAGCTCTAGAGCTAAGTTGGCAGTAGAGATACTAAGCAGAAGGGATTTGCGGGCATTAAAAGAACTCAGCTTTAGAGATTAGCAGGCAGTAGAGGTGCTTAGCAGGAAAGGTCTGTAGGCAATAAAGGTGCTGAGCTCCAGAAATCAGCTGGCAGGAGAGGTGTTCAGGTCTAGAGATCAACTGGCAGTAGAGGTACTCAGTTCGACGGATCAGCTGGCAGTAGAGGCACTCAGCTCTAAAGATCTCCCGGCAGAAGAAGTACTCAGTTCTAAGGATCAGCTGGCAGAAGAGGTACTCAGCTCTAGAGATCAGCTGGCAGTAGATATATTTTATCTCTAGAATTAAGCACGCAGTAGTGGTGCTTAGCATAAGAGATCAGCTGGCAATAGATGTACTTAGCTGTAGAAATCAGCAAGAGTAGAGGTGCTTAGCTCTAGATACCAGCAGGCAGTGAAGGTGCTGAGATCTAGAAATCAGCTGGCAGTTGAAGTACTCATCTATAAAGATCAGCAGGCAGAAGAGGTCCCTAGTTCTAGAGATCAGCTGGCAGTAGAGGTACTTAGCTCTAAAGATCAGCTGTCAATAAAGGTACTCAAAACTAGAGATTAGCTGGCACTACAGGCACTGAGGTCTAGAGATCAGCAGGCATTAGAGATGCTCAGTTCTAGAGATCGGCTGGAAGTATAGGTCCTCAGCTCTAGAGATCAGCAGGCAGTGGAAGTACTCAGCTATAGAGATGAGCTGGTAGTAGAGGTACTGAGCACAAGAGATTAGCGGGAAGTAGAAAAACCTAGCTTTTGAAATCAGAAGGCAGGCGTGCTTTGCTCTACAGATCAGGAGGCAGAAGAGGTTCTGAGCTTTGGAAATCACATGGCAGTAGAGAATATCATCACTAAATATCAGAAGGCAGTAGAAGTGCTCAACTCAAGGAATCAGCTGGCAGTAGATGTACTCAGCACTACAGTTCAGCAAGAGTGAAGGTGCTTAGCTCTAGAGATTAGCGGGCAGTGGATGTGCATAGAAATAGAGATCAGCAAGCAATAAAATTATTCACTCTGGAATCTAGAAGGCAGTAGAGATGCTTAGCACAAGAGATCAGCTGTCATTAGAGGTACTCATCTCTAGAGATCATTTTGCAAGACAGGCACTGAGCTCTAGAAATCAGCAGGTAGTAGAGGCACTCAGTTCTAGAGATTAGCTGGAAGTAGAGTTACTCAGTTCTAGAGATCAGATGGCAGTAGAGGTGCTTAACTCTAGAGATAAGGTGTCATTGAAAGTACTCAGCTGTAGAAATCAGCTGACAATACATACACTGAGCTCTAGAGATCAGCAGGCAGTAAAGTTGCACAGCTCTAAAGATCAGCAGAAAGTAGAAGTACTCACCTCATGATATCAGCTGACAGTGGAGTTACTCAGCCCTAGAAACTAGCTGGTAGTATAGGTACTGAGCAGAAGATATCAGCGGACATTAGAGGATCTCAGCTGTAGAGATCAGCAGGCAGTAGAGAGGCTTAGCTCTAGAGATCGGTAGGCAGCAAAGGTAGTTAGCTCCAGAAATCAGCTGGCAGTAAAGGTGTTCAGCTCTAAAGATCTTCTGGCGTTAAAGGTACTTAGATGGATGGATCATCTAGCACTAGAGGTACTCACCTCTAGAGATTAGCTGGCATTAGAGGTACTCAGCTCTCAACAATATTATGCAGTAACGGAACATAGCTCTAGAGATCAGCTGGTAGTATAAGTACTGAGCAGAAGAGATCAGTTGGCAGTAGAGGTGCTTAGCTCTAAAGATCAACAGACAGTAGAGGTGCTCAGTTTTAGAAATCACCAGGCAGAAAAGGTGCTCATTTCCAAAGATCAGCTGTCATTAGAGGTACTCAGTTCTAGAGATCAACCGGCAGTTTAAGCACTGAGCTCTAAAAATCAGCAGGCAATAAAGGTGCTGAGCTCTAGAGATCAGTTGCCAGTAGAGGTACTCAATTCTAGAGATTAGCTGGTAGTAGAGGTACTAAGCAGAAGAGAGTAGCGGGCATTAGGAGAACTCAGTTCGGGAGACCAGCAGGTGCTGAGCTCTAGAAATCAGCTGGCAGAAGAGGTGTTCAGCCATAGAGATCAGCTGGCAGTAGAGGTACTCATGCTGTAGAGATCAGCAGGCATTATATTGTTTTTAGCTCTGGAGATCAGCCGGGAGTAAAGGTGCTTAGATCAAGATATCAGCAGACTCTGGAGGTACTCAGCTATAGAGTTCATCTGGTATTAGAGGTACTCAGCTCAAGAGTATATCAGGAAGTCGGGGTGCTTAGCACAAGAGATATGTTGGCAGTAGAAGTACTTAGCTCTAGATATCGGCAGGCAGTAGAGGTGCTTACTTCTATATATCTACTGTTGTTAGATATACTTAGGTTTAGAGATCAGCTGGCAGTACAGGCACTGAGCTCTAGAAATCAGCAGATAGTAGAAGTGCTCACCTCTAGAGATCAGCAGACAGTAAAGGTACTTAGAACTAGAGATCAGCTAGCAGTAGAGTTACTCAGCTCTTGAGATCAGCTGGTACCAGAGGTACTGAGGAGAAAAGATCAGCTGGCAGTATAAGGTGATTAGCTGTAGATATAAGCAGGCAGTAGAGGTACTCAGCTCTAGAGATCAAGTGGAAGTAGAGGTGCGTCGCTCTAGAGATCAGCTTTCATTAGAGGTACTCAGCTGGTAGTATATTCACTGAGCTCTAGAAATCAGCAGGCAGTAAAGGTGCTAAGCTCTAGAGCTCAGCAGTAAGTAGAGATACTCAACTAGAGATAGCAGCTGGCACTGAAAGATTTTTGCTCTAGAAATTAGATGGTAGTAGAGATACTAAACAAAAGGGATTAGCGGGCATTAACTGACCTCAGTTCTAGAGATCAGCAGGTAGTAGAGGTGCGTAGCTCGAGAGAGCAGTAGGCAATAAAGGGTCTGAGTTCCAGAAATCAGCTGGCAGTAGAGGTGCGTAGCTCGAGAAAGCAGTAGGCAATAAAGGGTCTGAGTTCCAGAAATCAGCTGGCAGTAGAAGTGTTCATCTCTAGAGATCAGCTGGAAGTAAAGGTACTCAGCTCGAGACATCAGCTGTCAGTAGAGGTTCTCACCTCGAGAGATCAACTGGCAGTAGAGGTATTCAGCTTTAGAGATCAGCACGTAGTAGAGGTGCTTAGCTCTAGAGATCAGCGGAAAGTAAAGGCACTTAGTAATAGAGATCATCAGGCAGTAGAGCTGCTCAGAAGTAGAGTCTATAGCAGTTGGGGGACAGCAAAAGAGATCAGCTGACAATAGAGATACTCAGCTCTAGAGATCAGCAGGTAGTGGAGGTGTTCAGCTCTTGAGATCAGTTGTTATTAGAGGTACTCAGGTCTAGAGATCAGCTGGCTGTAGAGGTACTCAGCTCCAGAGATCAGCTGGCAGTAGAGGTACTCATGCTGTAGAGATCAGCAGGCATTATATTGTTTTTAGCTCTGGAGATCAG
>JAUUDW010007914.1:0-10271 GCA_032361385.1 Panulirus guttatus | reverse complement strand
CGGACAAAAGTCCACATCAAGGCCGGGCCCTAATTGAAATATGGAGAGAACTGAGAAAGGGGAAAAAAAGAAATTATTTACGAATTTTTGAAATGAGCCAGGTCATAGCTATTGGGAAAGACATGTAGGGAAAGAAGCAGTTATCAAAACGGCACACCATTGAATTGCCGATGGTAAACAGGTGCACCAGTATTATACCTCAATACAACATAGGGCATCAGTAGTCTCCCACAAGAAAACCTGGAGCAATAGCAGTCTACCACAAGACAACGTGGTGTACCAGCAGTCTACCACAAGTAAACCTGATGCGCTAGCAGTCGACCACAAGACAACCTGGTGCACCAAAATTCTACCACAAGACACCCGGATGCAAGATCTCTCTACCAAAGGACAACCTGTTGCACCACCATTCTACCACAAGACAACCTGGTTCACCAACACTCTACCACAAGACAGCCTAGGGCACCAGCACTCAATTAAAAGAAAGTCTTCTGCACCAGCACTCTAACACGATACAACCTGGTGCACCGGTACTCCACCACAAAACAATCTGATGTACCATCACATTGCCAAAATACAACCTGGTCCACCAAAACTCTACCAAAACACATCCTGGGACAGCAGCACTCTATCACAAGACAGCCTGGAGCACCAGCACTCTACCAAAAGAAACCTGGTGCACCAGCACTCTACCACAAGATAGCCTGTTGCGCCAGAATTCTACCACAAGACAACCTGATGCAAGATCACTCAACCAAAGGACAACTTGTTGCACCAGCATTCTACCACAAGACTTCCTGTTGCCCCAGTATTCTACCACAAGACAACCTGATGCAGGATCACTCTGCCAAACGACAACCTGTTACAACAGCATTCTACTACAAGACAAAATGGTGCACCAACACTCTACCACAAGAAAGCCTATTGCACCAGCAGTCA
Source organism: Panulirus guttatus (assembly GCA_032361385.1). Taxonomy (NCBI): domain Eukaryota; kingdom Metazoa; phylum Arthropoda; class Malacostraca; order Decapoda; family Palinuridae; genus Panulirus; species Panulirus guttatus. The sequence goes on along the minus strand of JAUUDW010007914.1, from coordinate 9,332 downwards.
ACCAAAAGGGAACCTTTTGCACCAGCACTCTACCACAAGACAGTCTAGTACACCAGCACTCAGTCAAAAGAAAATATTTTGCACCAGCACTCTAACACAACACAACCTGGTGCACCAGCACGCTACCACAAAACAATCTAATGCACCAACACATTACCAAAAGACAGCCTGGTCCACCAGAGCTCTACCAAAACACAACCTGGTGCACCAGCACTCTCTTACAAGACAACCTGATTCACCAGCACTGTACCAAAAGAAAGTCTAGTACACCAGCACTCTACCACAAGACACCCTCGTTTATCAGCACTCTGATACAAGACAACTTGGCGACACCAGCACTCTACCACAAGACAACCTAGTGCAACAACACTTAACCAAAAAGCATATTGAAGCACCAGTAAACTACCAAAAAACAACCTGGTGAACCACCACTACCACAAGACAGCCTGGTGCACCAGCACTCTACCAAAAGAAAACTCGGTACACCAACACTCTTCCACAAGACAACCTGGAGTACCAACACTCTACCACAAAACGACCTTATGCACCAGCACTTTCCCACAAGACAACCAGGTGAACCAGCACTCAACCGAAAGAAAACCTGGTCCACCAGCAATCTAACACAAGACAATCTCGTGCATCAGCACTCTGATACAAGACGACCTAGTGATACCAGCGTTCTACCACAAGACAACCTGGTACACCAGTACTCTACCAAAAGACATCATGGGGCACCAGCACTCTACCACAAGACAACCTTGTGCAGCACCACTCTACCACAAAACAAACAGGTGCACCAGCATTATACCACAATACAACCTAGTGCATCAGTAGTCTCCCATAAGAAAACCTAGAGCAATAGCAGTCTACCACAAGACAACGTGGTGTACCAGCAGTCTACCACAAGTGAACCTGATGCACTAGCAGTCGACCACAAGACAACCTCGTGCACCAGTATTCTCCCACAAGACAACCAGGTGCACCAGCACTTAACCAAAAAGACAACCTGATCCACCAACACACTACCCCAAGACAGCCTGCTGCATTAGCACTCTGATAGAAGACAACCTGGTGACACCAGCACTTCCACAAGACAACCTGGTGCACCCACACTTTACCAAAAAACTTCTTGAGGAACTAGCACTCAACCACATAAGAACTTGGTGAAAGAGCACTCTAAAAACAAGAAACCCTGTTGCACTAGCATGCTACCACAAGACAACCTATTGCACTAGAACTCAACCAAAAGAAAACCTTGTGCACCAGCACTCTACCACAAAACCACCTGGAGCACCAGCACTCTACCACAAAACAATCTGATGCACCAGCACTCTATCAAAACACAACCTGGTGCACCAACACTCTACCACAGGACAGTCTAGTGCACCAGCACTCAGTCAAAAGAAAACCCTCTGCACCAGCACTCTAACACAACACAACCTGGTGCACCAGCATTCTACCACAAGACAATATGGTGTACCAGCAATATACCAAAGACTATCGGGTGCACCAGCACTCTACCACAAGACAACCTGGTGCCCCCACACTGTTTACCACGGACAACCTTTTGCACCAGCACTCTACCACAAGACAGCCATATGCACCAGCACTATATCACAAGACAACCTCATGCACCAGCACTCTGATACAAGAGAACCTAGTGATTCCAGCACGCTGACAAAAGACAGCCTGGTGAACCAGCACTCTACCTCAAGACAACCTGGAAAACCACTACTACCACAAGACAGCCTGTTGCACTAGCACTCAGCCACAAATAAACCTGGTAAAAGAGCACTCTATAAACAAGAAAACCTGTTACACCAACATTCTACCACAAGACAACGTGGTGCACCAGCATTCTACCACAAGACAACTTGGTGCACCAACACTCTACCACAAGATAGCCTAGTCCAGCAGCACTCAACCAAAAGAAAACCATGTGCACCAGCACTCTACCACAAGACAACCTGGTGCACCAACACTCTACCATAAAACAATCTGATGCACCAACACATTACCAAAAGACATCCTGGTCAATCAGAACTCTACCAAAAGAAATCCGGTGCAACTAAACTCTACCTCAAGACAATGTGGTGCCTTAGCACTCTACCAATAGACAACCTGATACCCTAGCAATATACCAAAATATAACCTGGTGCACCAGCACTCTACCACAAGACAACCTGATGCACCAGCACTCTGCCAAAACACAACCTGGTGCCCTAGCAATATACCAAAAGATAACCTGGTGCGTCAACACTCTACCATAAGATATCTTGGTGCCCTGAAATCTACCAGAAGATAACCTGACACACTTGCAGTCTATCAAAAGACAAACTGGTGCACCAGCACTTTACCACAAAAAGGTATCATGGTGCGCCAGCATTCTACTTCAAGGCAACCTGGTACGCCAGCACTCTACCGAAGCCAAGACTGTGCACCAACTGTCTACCAAAAGACAACCTGGTACATCAGTACTCTACCACAAGAAAACCTGGTGCACTAACAGTTTACCACAAGACAACCTGGTGCACCAGAACTCTATCAGAAGACAACCTGGAGCACTATCAGTCTACCAACAGTGACCAAAGTTTGGTGCAACAGTCACCAGATTGTGGTACAGCAGTGACTAGGGTGTGGTACAAGTCATCAGAGTGAGGTACAAGAGTGACCAGGGTGAGGTACCGCAGTGAACAGAGTGTTGTACAGCAGTCACCAGAGTGAGGTACAACAGTGACCAGAGTATGGTGCGACAAACTCCAGAGTGAGGTGGAACAGTGACAAAGTGTGGTGCAACAGTCACCAGAGTGTGGAAAAGCAGTGACCAAAATGAGATACAACAGTCACAAGAGTTATGCACAAGAGTGAACAGAGTGTGGTACAGCATTCAATAGAGTGAGGTACAACAGTGACCAAAGTATGGTGTAATAATCACCAGATTGTGGTACAACAGTCCCCAGAGTAAGGTGGAACAGTGACCAGAGTGTGGCACAACAGTCACTAGAATGAGGTACAACAGTCAATAGAGTGGGGTACAAGAGTGACCAGAGTGTGGTACAGCAGTGTCCAGAGTGTGTTGCAACAGTCAGCAAAGTAAGGTGCAAGAGTGAGAAGAATGTGGTGCAGTAGTGACCAGAGCGTGGTACAACAGTCACCAGAGTGTGGTGCAAGAGTGACAAGAGTGTGGTACAACTGTCACCAGTGTGGTACAACTTTGACCAGAATATGGTACAAAATCACCAGAGTGAGGTATAAGAGTGACCAGAATTTGGTACAACAGTCACCAAATTGAGGTACAGAAGTGACCAGAGTGTAGTACAGCAGTGACCAGAGTGTGGTACAGCAGCGACCAGAGCGTGGTAAGAGAGGCACCTGAGTGAGGTACAACAGTGACCAGAGTATGGTGTGATAGTCACAAGAGTGTGGTACAACAGTCCCCAAAGTAAGGTGGAACAGTGACCAGGGTGTGGTACGACAGTCACCAGAGTGAGGTACAACAGTCACCAGAGTGTGGTACAAGAGTGAGCAGAACATGGTACAGCAGTGACCAGAGTGTGGTATGTGTCATCAAAGTGAGGTATCAGAGTGAGAAGAATGTGGTACAACAGTGACTAAGGTATGGTACAACAGTCACCAGATCGTGGTACATCAGTGACCGGAGTGTGGTACAACTTAGACCAGAGTGTGGTACAACAGTCTCCAGAGTTTGGTACAACAGTCACCAGAGTGTGGTACAGCAGTGACTAGAGTGTGGTACAAGAGTCACCAGAGTAAGGCAAAACAGTGACCAGAGTGTGGTACAGCAGTAACAAGAGTGTGGTAAAATAGTGGCCAAAGTTTGGTACAACAGTCATCAGAGTGTAGTACAGCAGTGACCGTAATGGGGTACAACAGTCACCAGAGTGAGGTACAAGAGTGCCCAGAGTTTGGTAGAGCAGTGACCAGAGTGTGGTACAATAGTCATCAGAGTGAGGTACAACAGTGACCAGAGTGTGGTGCATCAGTCACCAAAGTGAGGCACAGCGTGACCAAAGTTTGGTACAACAGTCACCAGAATGAGGTACAACAGTGACCAGAGTGTGATGCAAAAGATACTAGAGTGAGGAAAATCATTGACCACAGTGTGGTACAGCAGTGACCAGAGTGTAGTACAACAGTCCCCAGAGTAAGGTACAGCAGTGACCTGCGTGTGGTGCAAGTCACTAGAATGAGGTTGAACAGTGACCAGAGTATGGTCCAACAGTCACCAGAGTGAGATGGAACAGTGACCAGAGTGTGGTACAACAGTCACCAGAGTAGGTGGAACAGTGACCAGAGCGTGGCACAAGAGTCACCAAAGTGAAGTACAGCAGTGACCAGAGTGAGGTGCAACAGTCACCAGAGTTATGTACAAGAGTGACCAGATTGTGGTACAGAAGTGACCAGAGTGTTGTACAACAGCGACCAGAGTGTGATACAAGAGGTACCAGAGTGTGGTACAGCAGTGAACAGAGTGTGGTACAACAGTGACCAGAAGTTGGTACAACAGTTCCCAGAGTAAGGTGGAACAGTGACCAGAGTGTGGTACTACAGTCACCAGAGTGAGGTACAAGAGTGACCAGACTGTGGTACAGCAGTGACCAGAGTGTTGTACAACAGCGACCAGAGTGTGATACAAGAGTTACCATAGTGTGGTACAGCAATGACCAGAGTGTGGTATAACAGTGACCAGAGTGTGGTTTAACAGTCACCAGATTGTGGTACAACAGTGACCAGAGTATGGTACAGCGGTGACCAGAGTTTGGTGCAACAGTTACCAGAGTGAGGTACAAGAGTGATCAGAGTTTGGTATAGCAGTGACAAGAGTGTGGTAGAGCAGTGACCAGAGTGGGGAAAAACAGTCACCTTAATGAGGTACAAGAGTAAGCAAAGTGTGGTGCAGCAGTGACCAGAGTGTGGTACTTAAGTCACCAGAGTGTGACACAACAGTGACCAGAGTGTGGTACAACTCTCACCAGAGTGAGGTACAAGATTGACCAGAGTTTGGTGCAACATTCACCAGAGTGTGGTACAACAGTGACGAGAATGTGGTACAGCAGTAATCAGAGTGTGGTACAATAGTCACCAGAGTGAGGTACAAGAGTGACCAGAGTGTAGTACAGCAGTGACCAGAGTATGGTACAACAGTGACCAGAGTGTGGTACAACAGTGACCAGAATGAGGTAAAACAGTGACCCGAGTGTGGCACAAGCCAACAGAGTGAGGTACAACAGTGACCAGACTGTGGTGAAAGAGTGACCTGAGTAAGATACAACTGTGACAAGAGTTTGGTACAACAGTTAACAAAGTGAGTTACAGCAGTGACCAGAGTGTGTTACAACAGTCACCGGAGTGAAGTACAAGAGTGACCAGAGTGTGGTACAGCAGTGATCAGAGTGTGGTACAACAGTCACCAGAGTGTGGTACAGTAGTGACCGATCTTTAGTACAACTGTCACCAGAATGTGGTACAACTGTGACCAGAGTGTGGTACAACAGTCACCAGAGCGAGGTAAAAGTGTGATCAGAGTGTGGTACAATCTTCACAAGAGTGAGATACAAGAGTCATCAAATTTTGGTACAGCAGTGACCAGAGTGTATTACAACGGTCACCAGAGAGAGGTACAACAGTGACTAGAGTGTGGTACAGCAGTAACCAGAGTGTGATACATCAGCTACCAGAGTGAGGTAAAACAGTGACCAGAGTGTGGTACAGCAGTGACCAGAGTTTGGTACAACAGTTACCAGAGTGAGGTACAAGAGTGATCAGAGTTTGGTACAGCAGTGACCAGAGTGTGGTACAACAGTCACCAAAGTAAGGTATACCAGTTACCAAAATGAGGTACAATAGTCACCAGAGTTACGTACAAAAGTGTACAGATTGTGGGACAGCAGGGACCAGAGTGTGGAACAACAGTGACCAGAGTGAGGTACAACAGTCACCAGAGTTATGCGCAAGAGTGACTAGAGCGCGGTACAGCAGTGACCAGAGTGTGGTACAGCATTCACTAGAGTTACAACAGTGACCAGAGTGTGGTGTAATAGTCACAAGAGTGTGATACAACAGTCCCCAGAGTAAGGTGGAACAGTGACCAGAGTGTGGTACAAGTCACCAGAGTGAGGTACAAGAGTGACCAGAGTGTTGTATAGCAGTCAACAGAGTTTGGTACAACAGTGACCAGTGTGTGGTTAAACAGTCACCAGAGTGTGGCACAGCAGTGACCAGAGTGAGGTACAACAGTGACCAGAGTGTGGTACAGCGGTGACCAGAGTGTGGTACAACTCTCACCAGAGTGAGGTACAATATTGACCAGAGTGTGGTACAACAGTCACCAGAGTGTGGTACAACAGTGACCAGACTGTGGCACAGAAGTGACCTGAGTGTGGTACAGCAGTCACCAGAGTGATGTACAGGAATGACCAGAGTGTGGTACAACAGTGACCAGAGTGTGGTACAACAGTGACCAGAGTGAGGTACAACAGTGACCAGAGTGTGGTACAAAAGTCAAAAGAGTGAGGTAAACAGTGAACAGGGTGTCGCAAAAGAGTGACCAGAGTGAGGTACAACTGTGACCATAGTGTGGTACAACAGTCAACAGAGTTAAGTACAACAGTGTCCAGAGTGTGGCACAACAGTCACCAGAGTGAGGTACAAGAGTGATCAGAGTGTGGTACAACACTCACCAGAATGAAGTACAATAGTGACCAGAGTGTGGTACAGCAGTGACCAGAGTGTGGTACAATAGTCACTTGAGTCTTGTACAGCAGTGACCAGAGTGTGGTACAGCAGTGACCAGAGTTTGGTACAATAGTGACCAGAGTGTGGTACAGCAGGGACAAGAGTATGGTAGAGCAGTGACCAGAGTGTGGAACAACAGTCCCCTAAGTGAGGTACAAGAGTGAACAGAGTGTGGAACAACAGTGACCAGAGCGTGATACAACAATCATCAGAGTGTGGTACAGCAGTGACAAGGGTATGGTAGATCAGTGACCAGAGTGTAGAACAACAGTCACCTTAGTGAGGTACAAGAGTGAGCAGAGTGTGGTACAGCAGTGACCAGAGTGTGGTACAACAATCACCAGACTGAGGTGCAACAGTGAACAGAGATGTGCACAAGAGTGACCAGAGTGTGGTACAGCATTTAATAAAGTGATGTATAGCAGTGACCAGAGTGTGGTGTAATAGTCACCAGAGTGTGGTACAACAGTCCCTGGAGTAAGTTGGAACAGTGACTGGAGTGTGGTACAACAGTCACCAGAGTGAGGTACAACAATCGATAGAGTGAGGTACAACAGTGACTAGAGTGTGGTGCAAGGGTAAGCAGAATGTGGTAGAGCAGTGACCATAGTATGGTACAACAGTCACCAGAGTGTGGTACAGCAGTGACCAGACTGCGGTACAACTGTCACCAGACTGTGGCACAACTTTGATCAGAGTGTGGTACAACAGTCACCAGAGTGAGGTACAAGAGTGACCAGAGTTTGGTACAACAGTCACCAGAGTTTGGTACAGTAGTTACCAGTGTGTGGTACAACAGTGACCAGAGTGAGGTAGAACAGTGACCATAATGTGGTACAGCAGTGACCAGCGTGTGGTACAACAGTGACCAGAGTGTGGTACAACAGTCACAAGAATGTGGTACAACAGTCACCAGAGTGTGGTAAAGCAGTGACCAGCGTGTGGTAAAACAGTCCTCAGAGTGAGGTGGAACAGTGACCAGAGTGTGGTGCAACAGTCACCAGAATGAGGTGCAACAGCCACCAGAGTGTTGTGCAACAGTCACCAGATTGAGGCGGAACAGTCACCAGAGTGTGGTACAAGAGTCACCAAAGTGAGGTACAGCAGTGACCAGAGTGAGGTGCAACAGTCACCAAAGCTATGCACAACAGTGACCACAGTGTAGTACACTAGTGACCAGAGTATGGTACAACAGTTCCCAAAGTAAGATGGATCAGTGACCAGAGTGTGGTACAACAGTTACCAGAGTGAGGTACAAGAGTGACCAGAGTATGGTAGAGCAGTGACCAGAGTGTTCTCCAACAGCGAACAGAATGTGGTACAACAGTTTCCAGAGTGTGGTACAGCAGCGACCAGAGTGGGGTACAAGTGACCAGAGTGTGGTACAGCGGTGACCTGAGTTTGGTACAATAGTGATCAGAGTGTAGTACAACAGTCATCAGAGTGTGGTCCAGCAGGGACAAGAGTATGGTAGAGCCGTGACCAGAGTTTGGAACAACAGTCACCAGAGTGTGATACAAAAGTGACCAGAGTGTGGTACAACAGTCATCAGAGTAAGGTACAAGAGTGACCAGAGTGAGGTACAGTGACCAGAGTGTTGTACAACAGTCACCAGAATAAGGTACAAGAGAAACCAGGGTGTGGTACAACAGTGACCAGAGTGCGGTACAACTGTGACCATAGGGTGGTACAACAGTCACCAGAGTGACGTACAGCAGTAACCAGAGTGTGGTGCAACAGTCGCCAGAGTGAGATGGAACAGTGACCAGAGTGAGGTACAGCAATGTCCAGAGTGTGGTACAACAGTCACCAGAGTTATGCACAAGAGTGACCAGAGTGTGGTACAGCAGTGACAAGACTGTGTTGCAACAGTCACCAGAGTGTGGTAAAACAGTGACCAGAGTGTGGTATAACAGTCACCAGAGTGAGGAACAACAGTCAATAGAGTAAGGTACAACAGTCACCAGAGTGTGGTATAAGAGTGAGCAGAATGTGGTGCACCAGTGACCAGAGTGTGGTACAACAGTCACCAGAGTGTGGTACAGCAGTGACCAGAGTGTGGTACAACTATCACCAGAATGTGGTACACCTTTGACCAGAGAGTGGTGCAACAATCACGAGAGTGAGGTACAGCAGTGACCAGAGTTTGGTACAGCAGAGACCAGAGTGTGGTACAACAGATACCAAAGTGAGGTACAGCAGTGACCAGAGTGTAGTGCAACAGTCACCAGAGTTTGTTGCAGCAATGACTAGAGTGTGATACAACAGTCACCAGAATGATGTACAGCAGTGGTTAGAGTGTAGTATAACATTCACCATAGTGTGGTACAACAGATATCAAAGTGAGGTACAGCAGTGACCAGAGTGTAGTGAAACAGTCACCAGAATAAGAATCAACAGTGATCAGAGTGTGGTATAGCAGCGACCAGAGTGTGGTACAGCAGTCCCCAGAGTGAGGTACAGCAGTGACCAGAGTGTGGTTTAACAGTCACCAGAGTGTGGTACAGTAGTGACCAGAGTGAAGCACAACAGTGACCAGAGTGTGGTACAGCGGTGACCAGAGTTTCGTACAATAG
>JAUUDW010007893.1:0-10272 GCA_032361385.1 Panulirus guttatus | reverse complement strand
TTCCAAGAAAGATTGGATGTTACAGTAATACCAAGTATGTTCATTGAGTCAAGAGGTGGAATTACAGAACCATCAAATGAGATACGAGAGTTGTTAGGAGTTTTTGATAGAGAGATGGGTAGAAACTGGGTCTCGGAGGCATTAATCTTAACCAGATTTCGTCTACCCCACTGAGATATCCTGTCCACGTCTGAGTTTATTGAGAAAGTTGTGTCAAGACAAGATGTAGGTCCAGTGAGAAAGGAGCAGAACTGAAGGATGTGGAGGAACGCAGTGTTGAGTAGTCAGCATATGAGTGCATTTGGTTGCTTGCAGAAGAGAGAAAATCGTTGATAAATGGGAGAAAAAGTGTAGGAGAAGGACAGAACCTTGAGGGACACCGCTGTTCCGCTGGTGAAGGAGAAAGGACAGAGGCTGATCCATCAACAACCACGAATTTGTACATAATCCAATATTGCCCACTTACTATTTTTCCTATTCCGCGTATACTTATGTATGTTCCTCTTTCTTGACCAGGTATTCTTTATGAACAGTCCTTTAGGAACATACAGCTCCACAATCTGACAGCCTCGGACACCTGTGAATTCGGACGCTGTAACCTCGGACGCTGTGACCTCGGAAGCTTGTGAACTCGGACACTTGTGAACTCGGACGCTTGTGAGCTTGGAAGCTTGTGAACCCGGACGCCTATGACCTTGAACGCATGTGAACTCGGACGCTTGTGAACTCGGACGCTTGTGAACTCGGGCGTTTGTGAACTGGGACGCATGTATCTAGGATGCTTGTGAACTTGGGCACTTGTGAACTCGGACGCCTATGAACTTCGGCGCTTGTGAACTCGGAAGCTTGTGATCTCGGACGCTGTGACTTCGGACGCTTGTGAACTCGGACTCTTGTGAACTCGGACGCTTGTGAACTCGGATGCTGTGACCTCGGACACTTGTGAACTCGGACGCCTGTGACCTCGGACACTTGTGAATTCGGACACCTGTGACATTGGACGCTGTGACCTCGGACGCCTGTGACCTTGAACGCTTGTGAACTCGGACGTTTTTCGGACGCCTGTAACATTGGACGCTTTGACCTCGGACGCATGCGACCTTCAACACTTTTGAACTCGAACGCTTGTGAACTCGGACGCTTGTGAATTCGGACACCTGTGACCTCTGACGCTTGTGACCTCGGACGCCTGTGACCTTCAACGCTTGTGAACTCGGACGCTTGTGAGCTCGGACGCTTGTGAACTCGGACGCTTGTGAACTCGGGTGCCTGTGACCTCCGACGCTTGTGAACTCGAACGCCTGTGAACTTGGACGATGTGACCGCGGATGCTTGTGAACTCGGACGCTTGTTAACACGGACGCCTGTAGCCTTGGACGCTTGTGAAATCGGACACTTGTGAATTCGGACGTCTGTGACCTTGGACGCCTGTGAACTCGAACGCTTGTGAACTCGAACGCTTGTGATCTCGGACGCTTGAGAACTAGGACGCTTGTGAACACGGACGCTTGTGAACTCGGACGCCTGTGACCTCGAACGCTTGTGCTCTCGGACGGCTGTGACATCAGACGCTGTGACCTCGGGCGCTTGTGACCTTGAACGCTTATGAACTGGGACGCTTTTGAACTCGGACACCTTTGACCTCGGACACTTGTGAACTCGGACGCCTGTGACATTGGACGTTGTGATATGGGACGCCCGTGACCTTGAACGCTTGTGAACTTGGAAGCCTGTGACCTGGGTCGCTTGTGAACTCGGACGCTTGTGAACTCGGACGCCTGTGAACTCGGACGCCTGTGAACTCGGACACCTGTGACCTCTGACTCTTATCATCTCGGACGCTTGTGACCTAGGACGCTTGTGAACTGGGACGCCTGTGAACTCGGACACCTGTGAAATCGGATGCTTGTGAACTCGGACGCCTGTGAACTCGGCTGCTTGTGACCTCGGACGCTTGTGACCTCGGACGCCTGTGAACTCGGACGCTTGTGAACTTGGACGCCTGTGACTTTGGACGCTTGTGAACTCGGACGCTTGTGACCTTGGATACTTGTGAACTCGGTCGCTGTGACCTCGGACGCTTGTGTTCAAAGACGCTTGTGAACTCGGACATTGTGACCTCGGACGCTTGTGAACTCGGACTCTTGTGACCTCGGATGTTTGTGAACTCGGACGCCTGTGAACTTGGAAGCTATGATATCGGACGCTCTGACCTCGGACGCTTTTGAACTCGTACACTTTTGAACTCGAACGCCTGTGACCTCGGACGCTGTGACCTAGGACGCCTGTGACCTTGGACCCTGTAACCTCGGACGCTTGTGAACTCGGACACTGTGACCTCGGACGTTTGTGAACTCGGACGCTATGATATCGGACGCTGTGACCTCAGGCGTTTGCGAACTCGGACGCTTGTGAACTCGGACGCTATGACTTCGGATGCCTGTGACCTTGGACGCTGTGACCTTGGACGCTGTGACCTTGGACGCTAGTGAACTCGGACGTCTGTGAATTCGGACGCTTGTGAACTCGGACGCTTGTGAACTCGGATGCTTGTGAACTCGGATGCTTGTGAACACGGACGTTTGTGACCTCGGACGATTATGAACTCGGACGCCTGTGGCTTTGGACGCTGTGACCTCGGACGCTTACGAACTCGGACGCCTGTGACCTCGGACGCTGTGACCTCGAATGCCTGTGACCTCTGACGCATGCAACCTCTGGCATCGGATGCCTATGACCCCGGACGCCTGTGACCTCGAACGCTGTGACCTCGGACGCTTATGAACTCGGACGCCTGTGGCCTTGGACGCTGTGACCTCGGCTGCCGTGCCTGCGGTGGTCTTGGCAAGAGTTACACATGTTGATGTGGCTGAGGGGAATGTAAGAGGATTAAATAATGAATATAAGAGGACAGGAATTTCATAGAGTTCTAGAAATGTTTAAACTGAACACAGAAGGCTTGTGCGAGACATGGATGAGTGATAGCGGCACGTCTGACTGGGATGAAGTTGTTTATAAATAACACGGTGCAGAGGCAAGGGAAACGGGATGGGTAAGGATTCATGTGGTATGTAGTGTGTATGAAACGCGGTCTTAGAGAGGATTGGGAGGGTGGATGTGTCAGGTCTTACGGTAGCAATATGAACGTTAGTATTTTCCTATGGTCTGCATAGGATCAGAAATAGGAAGGTTAAGAGAGGAGGAGCTCCAGGACGTATTTCGCGAAGTTTCAAAATTCATTGTAAATCACATGTTCCGAGGATGTCTGCTCTCGTCAGTCGACGGTGCTGTACCCGCATGATATGATCGATAGATTCCACGATGCTGCATCGCCTTCGTCAGGAGGAATGGCACATTATAAGAACTAATTTCCCTTCCACAGAGTTTTCGGAGTCCGCTGCCGTGGTCTGAGTGTCCCAAGCAGTACTACGACAACGGCTCCTACAGGATAGTGAAGGAGTGCGAGGTGAGTCCTCTTGACGTCGACCTGGTGCCTGAGGTAGAGCAGTGGCCAGGTGACCTGGGATAGACCACGGGCCAGGGGACCTGGATAGACTAGCGGCTCGGAAACCTTTAGTAGACCAGTGGACAGGGAACCTGGAGTAGATCAGTGGCCAGGGGACTTAGAATATAGCAGAGTCCTGGGGACTTGGGAACCTGGGGCACACTAGTGGCCTTGAGACTAGGATTAGAACAATGGGCAGGGGATCTGGGGTAGAGCAGTGGCCAAGGGAGCTATGATAGACCTTGGGTAAGGTTAGGGTAAAATGATAGGTAATGCACAGAGGCAAGGGAAGGGTAGAACAGTAGTATGGGTAAGGGGAGGGTAAGATACTAGGTGAGGTTCAGTGGCAGGGTACAGCTGTATGACTTAACGGTAAGGTGAGATAGTAGGTAAGGAACAGAGGCAAGAGAAGGCATTAGGGTAAGGAAGGCTGTTGGTGTTAGCGTATTGTGAAATACTAGGTTTGTGTGTGTGTGTGGCACATATAAGTAGACGAATAACAGGTTAAGTTTATCGCTTAGGACGTTGAACAGCAGCCATGAGTGTACCGGCAAGTCTTTACGGCAGCCATGGGCGTACTGGCAAGAGTGTGCGGTGCGTTGGGTATACTGGTAAGGGTGTACAGTAGCCATGAATGTACTGGCAAAGGTGTACGGTGGCTATGAGTTCCATCACAAAAGCATCTCCATCACTGCTGTCATCAACACCTTCCATCACTACACTACACCACCTACATCACCACCATCATTAACACCTTCCCTCACTACAACACCTTCATCATCGCCATCATCAATGCCTTCCCTCATTATAACACCTTCATCACTACCATCATCAGCACCTTCCATCACTACAACATCTCCATCACCGTCATCATTAACCCCTTCCATCACTACACCTCCATCACTGCCATCGTCAGCACCTTCCATCACTACAACACCTTCATCACCGCCATCGTCAACACCTTCCATCACAACAACACCTTCATCACTATCATCATTAACTCCTTCCACCACTATAACAACTCTATCACCAAAATGCCTTTCCACTCCAAGGAAGTTTTTCTGATAATATGACTACGTTTCAAAAATTTTCCTGTCCCTTACGAACGTTTAAAATAGGAACACATTTATTTCATAATTTTTCCCTTTTCAGATTATATTGATATAATATATAAAAAAATGATTTTCCAATTAAAGATAAAGTTGGTTATCTTTAGAAAACATTTGGGTCACTTCGTATTCGTTCCTTATCATCCTTGTATTCAGTTTCTCCAATATCTTGTGATGATTTGCATCAGGTTAGGTATCGTTGTATTCATTTCATGTACTAAGCCCCTGGCTGTTCTGTCCCTATATCTTTCGAAGAACTATTTGATGTTGATTACATCCTTCTGGTTGAAAGACTCAGAAGTTGTGATCACGTCACCGCTTACTCTTCTCTCCCGTGGTGGGCAAACTTAAGGCCTCTAACCTCTCCCTGTTTCTCATTTCTTAATTCTGGCATCATCTTCGTTGACCTCTGAACCCTCGCTATTAGTGCGTTGTGCTTCTTTAATTCCTGTAAGCAAATTTTAGAAGAATACATTCTAGTCTGAGTTAAGGTAGGATGTGCTCAGCGTGCTAAAGATTTCTTTATCCATGTAGGTAAATGTTATTCTGAAATTTGTGAGCAGACAGGTCTTCCCCTTTCACATCATCCTCGGGTGAGACACCAGCCACAAATCTGGGACGATGTCCACTCCCAAGTCCCTTTAACAGTCAGATTCCAGTCGTTTCTCTCCTACTAGATGATGTTCATGTCGAGGCATTTTTCACAGCGTGCCTTCCTCATTACTTTGCATTTGCTAGGATTGAATTTCATCAACCATGTATCACACCAAATTTGGAACTGGCCTACGTCCCCTTGTGGGTTTGATGTAATACTTCCCCTAGTCTACTTCCTCATGGCGTAGGTATCATCTGCAAACAAGTTCAAGTAGGTGTCTAGCTCTCTTGGCAAGTCATTTATGTAGATTAAGAATGGCAATGGTACCAGGATAAAACCTGAGGAACGCCGCTAGTAACCTAAACACATTTCGAGAAGTTTCCTCTTACACGTTGTTTCCTTTGTTTCCGCCTACAAAGATAATCTTGTATCCATCTGCAGTAATCTCCTTGTTTTTCATGCCTGAAGATTCAGCCTTCTTTACCAACCTCCTATGTGGTACGATGTCAAATGCTTTCTTGCAATCCTAAACAGAAAATCCACGTAGCCTTCTCTTTTGTAGAAAACATAATTCTCTCTAGCATAAATCTCAGAGGTTCGTTACACTTTATCTTTTCCTGAAACAATGCTGTCTTTTACTTAGGTAGTTTCTCTTCTTCAAGAAGCCATCCATTTGCTGTCTGATCATCTTTTCAGTACTTTACAGACCACGCTCGTCAGGCAGACTGGTCTGTAGTTCAGTGCCTCCTTCCACGATTATTCCTTATAGTTATGTAGGATGTTTGTTCTTTTCCATTGCCTTGCCACTTTTCCTCTCTGCAGCGACATCTTGAACGAAAAATCATGTGGTATGTCAAGTTGTTTGTACGTATTGTTTTCAGCGCGTACTGGGGCACGATTAATAAAGACCTTCGATAAAACGTTCACAGGTTAACGACCCGCAAGGAACCTGTGATGAAAATAACAACACAGCGAAAATTAACGTCTATCAGGCGTATCACCTGCCTTTCCGACCTACTTCGAATCCATCAGCGCCTACGAATTCTCCTGAAGGCCTAACATTACGGTCTTATGATATGAAAAGACACGAGGCCATATAACATGAAACTGAATAACAACTTTGAGGGAAAGTGTGTAAGGGGAAAGTAATGTGTAAAAGGAATACACTCACTAAGAAAATAACTGGCGACAGCACAGAGTTTCAAAAGTTGTATGATGGTAGAGAATGGTTAAAAGATGGGGTCTCTCAAGCGGAACACTAAGTCATTACAATAGATAATTACACAGATACCATCATAAAGATATAGGTACTAAGATCAGTACATTGTAAAATAATTAGAAAAGTCTACCATTATTCTTCGGTAACCAACTCTTATTGGCTCTTTGATCTATCAAACTCCACCTCATTAGAGCATCTCGAAGTTATCAGTTTTACCTGTTATATCTCTTGGTCGGTCTGGGTTCTGCAGGATCAAGAACTGATTCTTAGGCCTTTCGCTTTTTACGAGGGGCCTCCTTTGTCAATACTGGTGGTTCAGGTGAGGAATAGGAGGAAGAGTAAGTCTCTTCGAAATAAAAATGTCTCTTTTCAGGCTCTGTCGAAAGTTTTTTCTCTTTTTATTTTCTCGATCTATCTATTTCTTGAAATTTAAGTTCAGCTTTCTCAGATTTTCGCTTCTATTTTGACACTTGTAGTGTTAGTGCTGGAGGCGACGAGGCAGTCGAGTTTAAGTTTGACGAAACACAGGATTTCTATCTATTTTGTTCTACAGATATACAAAAAAGCTTCCTCAACCTTTCGTTTCTTTACAGACAGTTCTTGTCGGTGTTGGCCTTGGTATGGAAGCTGAGCAGCTTCTGCATGTAGTGTGGTCAGTCGAGGATTTTTTAGTATTTGTTTTCTCATATCCTTCTTCCTACAAAATCATTTCTAATTTCTGCTGTCCATCACTTTTATGCTCTAAAGAATATTTATTACTTTTCTCCTTTTACATGAATTCTCATTCTCCACATGTAGTGTTCTTTACTTTTTTTACGCCTGATTTTTTTTTTTAAACATTCTTTTTGAATACTCTCATCTCATGATCCTTGACAGGGAGGACCCGTATATCCCCTTCTGAAGGTGAATCGGGTGAGGAGTCATCAAGACCCATTTCTCCGTTGGTCAGGTCTGAGGCAACGGTTTTAGACTTAATCTTCTTCCGGTTTGGACTCAAAGGTTTACAAACATTTTCACTGAAGGTTCTCTTTTCACAAGGGCTCTAGGTCTCCATGGGCAGTTTTCTATTAAACCGTCATATTTCAAGTTGGCTTTTACGCAGTTCAGTCCTAAGCAAGTCAATCACACGGTCCAACCCTGAGCAGAATCGTCTGAGGCTCTGACCAGATAATCGTTTACATCAGGTGAAAAGGTCAGTTCGGGTTCCTTAACGAGCGTCCAGATCATAGCGCAACCAAATCGACATCTGTTGATGAACACATCTATTCAACTAAAACCTCAACTGCCACCCAATTACCCGAGATCTCCTTTGAGCACTGCTTTACGCGAGTTTGATATCCCGGTGTACCCCAAGGACCTGCCAGACCGAAGTCTATCAAGGTAACCATCACATTCCCATCCTCTGTTACTTTGATGCAAACGTTTTCTTCAGTGACATCAGTTACGACTGACCTCTCGTTCTGCAATACCGATAAGAGGGCGCGCTAGCTACATCAATATGTCACACATTACATCATGTGTTACATCCTTCCATTTGCTATATTTACCCAGTAACTCACGGCGTAGTTTGATACAATAGATCGAGATGGTAACTGGAAACTAATAACTTCCTCTACACCGGGATTTCATTGATATTTTGAAGGGCAAATAACTAACGTTCAGTCAAGATACCCGACACATCACTGCAGAATTATTTTACAACTCAGCTGTCGGCACATAATTCTGATCTCCAACCTACACCGACCATACCCTCACCTACTTTTCTGCACAGAGGTTCTATGAATCTCTTCCATTGTCATGTGATCAATTAACTCTATTCCAGGCTGTTGGCAGGTAAGGTGCAAATTTTCGTGAGGAGGTGATTCTTTCTCTTTCCTCTAACTCATCCCCTGTTCCTGTGGGCTTAGAGGTACGTTAGGCTCACCCTTATTTCTTCGTTTTCTTGTTTTAGTCGCCAGACTCTAGCGCCTTATTTCCTTTATATTCTGCTAGATCCATAATATATTTGGTTTTGGGACAATGCCACAAGTCATCGTGTGATACATATACGTCAGTTGATGATACTGACGAGTCAGTTCTTATTGATCAGTTTGTTGACACCGGTGCTTCCTTTTCTTTGACTAATTTCGTTTTTGTGTTCTGTTCCCGCTTTGTTTTGATTCGTGATCCTGGTTCATTTCTTCTTGCATTCTCAAGTAAATGTATTAGTTTTAATCTGTGGACGTTTTGAATCGTTCTTCCGTGAGGTTTTCCACAAGCAGTGTTGTACCAGTTTAGGATATTTCAAACCATGCTAGTAAACAGTTTCGATAAGCTGTGCATGTCTGAAGTTTCGATTCCATTCTCACCATTCAAAATTTCAGGCGCCATCCACTTCATTTCAGATCTTGTTTTCTTCTCTATACGAGATGAAAATAATTTTCCACCCAAGTTACAGGCCTGACCGAAGGTAGTTATGGTTACCTGCAATGAACCTATATGTTTCTTGGACACATATGCTTTCATCATGGACGCCATTGTGTAAAATCTTCAGTTTATTTACATCTGCTACGATACGACTTAAGTGTATCATGAGTGAGGTCATATTATCCGTTCTGATGGAGTTCTCGTTGGGATATCCGGGAAATGATCATTTTTCTTTCAGTCTGGTCACCGGTAAGTCCTCTGGAAGCCTGCAATGCCTTGAACTTTCTCTAAAAATGTTAACTCTTTCAGTATAACTCGGGATCCCTCATCAAAAATTCTTTTCACTACCAAATCGGATCCAAGCTCTTCAATAGTTCAAGTGAATCCATCCTGTCCTCTAGTAAACTCGTTTGTGAAGCGATGAACAGAGAAGTATAGAGTGTAGTGAAGGTATGAAGATAAAACGTCATAATGAAGTGAAGGTATAAACATACAAGGCATTTAGAGTACAGATTAGAACATTGTGTAGTGAGGTAACAAGGACATTAAAAAGATTGGTTACGAGGGAATGTAAAAGTTTTTGCTCATCAAAATCACCCTCCTCGCGGACAGCTATCATGCTTTATTTAACTCCCACTCAGTACCTAAATGATGGTACCCTTCAGACCAGCAATCAGCGAGTACTTTCCTTGCTGAACCCTAAGACACTATACTCAATAATGTAGAACGATTTTACTACCGTGGGGTCCAAACAGACCCAGTGTGAAAAAAAAAAAGTGTTACTTGCAATTTGGTGAAAACAAAAAGATGTTCATGAACTTCAAGGTTTACTTTACCTTATTAAGATAAAGAATCAGGAAAACAAATTGAAGTAGTTACTGTAAAAATAAAAGCTAAAAGAGATATTGATATTAAAAGAATATTGCTCTCATTAACATAATGCGATTACTCTTCAACATAAGGACTTATGTTAAAGGTATCGATTCTCCTGACCACCGGCTTCTTGCTGACAGACGGAAGAGCTTGTCTGCGTTATCATGGTCAGATAGGCCATTTATTATTTATAGGACATTTATCTCCCACACTATCACTATCCACGAGTCTGTCGGGCTAAAACACAAAGAAGGAATAGGAACACGGCATGACGCATCCGCCTTCGGTGAAGTCTGAACAAGAATTGAAGGTAGAGGGACCTACGTTGTCGTACACATAGTGAGACCCAGTAGAACAAACGTACGTTGAAAAAGCTTTTGGTCTGACAGACCCAGGGGTAGCGTTCCAGGGTTAAGGAGGTTGCTTTACGATATGTTACACTATATATCATCGGTGAAAGGTTTTTCACATAGGTGTATTTTGCTCTGGTTCTGGTGAATGGGTTGGTTGGTTGGTTGGTCATTTGTACTTCAGGCCTGGCAACAACTGTCAGGGTCGTTGAGGC
>JAUUDW010007861.1:0-10272 GCA_032361385.1 Panulirus guttatus | reverse complement strand
TCTAACACTTGTGTTGCCCCGTCTCTTAAGCTTGTATTTATTGTATTTCTTCGCTATATATGTACACACACACACACACACACACACACACACACCAGTCTAATTACCCATTTATCGACCGGCCCCGAGAGAAGGATGAGCATCTTGGTTGGGTGTGGGCCGACTGCCATGATTCATACCCATGCAGATCCGACCCCGGGCTAGTCCGTGCTGACTCATGGTCAGCAACGTTAACCTTACACAACGAAGGCCCGTGTGTGTATGTATGTACGTGTGTGTGTGTGTGTGTGTGTCGGAGCGCCATATGACGGAGATGTACCGTGTACCACCCACCTCAGGTGTACAAACATGACCACTAGACGTTACGTGCGTCAGTACAAACACGGGAGCTGTCGGGGATGGACTTACCCAGGTCATAACAACACTCCAGCCAGGAACATTGGCGCCTCACAACGGTCACTTTGTAAACCTCAAAAGGCTTGAAGAAATATAAATTGTATAAAGGAGAACAAAACCTGAAGACGAAAGTATAGCAACTGTAATTCTGTTCTCTTTATTTCGTATTTCAAGTGAAACATAAAAATGAAAGTCAGGAAATCAACCTCAATATTTCCTAATAATATGTCTCTCACACTCCGAATCTGGAAGCGGATGTCTCACTTTGCAGTTTCTTTAGTTTTTTTTTCGTATTCCTTTCATTATTTTGGCATCATTAGCAAATACATTCAGGTATGAGTCTCATTTACCCAGCGGATTATTTAAATTCATCAGGAACAGTAATGGTCCCAGCACTGAGCCTTTGAGGGACCAGAGAAGGCTCTCCTCACGCAAGTTTCCTGTTCCCTCCCAGTTAGGCAACTTCCCATTCACTAGAGCAGCCCTTTGAGTCTAACCGCGGTCACACGAGCACATTTCCTGACTTTTTTTTCGGGATAAAATTGCCGCCAATATTGTATGAAAACGGGATAATATGTTTTCCCAAATTGTCAAGATGACCTTATTCGATATATCTTGACAAATTTGGCAACACCATAGTCAAAAGAGTACCCAGTGTTTGATCAAAACCAGATATATTTTTACCATATTATCGTCATAGATTCCTTTTTCTTTTTCAGATACGTATTGATTATATTCCGAATGCCGACGTGAAGACAGCGTTTGTTTACATTCTCATCGCGGAACACAACGGACGATGGAGGCACAAATGACCAGCTAGTTTGAGAAGTCAGATTCGACCGAGGATTCCGAATCTGAAGTAGTGAAGGATAATCGGAACAACATGGCAAACGCAGCGACAACGGCATCCATCTTGTTTTTGATTCTTCAATGGGCTAGAGGAAAATCTCAGCAATGGCTTGGAGTTGTGGATTCATGCAATCAAGCAAAGGTAAAAGGAGATAAGTACGGACTCCATCGAAAAATATACAGACTGAGGCCCATGTGTGTCAAAATTCCTTCCCCAAACACACACACGTAAAGACCTCTTGTTCACATCCACTGCACACACTTGCGCGCGTTCCCTGCAAATACTTGTAGGCTACGCGCTTCTTATATACACTTGCGCTCGGTCCCTGCAAACACTTGTACATGCTTCCTGTATATACTTATACACGCTCCTTGCACACACTTGTACACGTTCGTTGCACATATCTGTACACGCTAAGCCCGACATCATTCAGTATCTTCGTACTTAAACTTCTGTCAAGCCTTGAGTGAGTTCGAAGCGTTAAACATTGTCTTAATGATCAGTACAGGTACGTACCAGCAGTTGGGTTTGGGAAGTCTTTATACCAGTTCTATGTCATATGGCACTTTGAATCATCAGCTTGGTGGCAGCTTTGATCAAACATCGCCTCCTCTTCATACTGTCTTTATTTTCACTTTATAGAAAGCGGCTGGGGATTGAAATTAAATCTTTGGCACATGTTTGCCTCTGCCTAGATTCAGATAAATCATTTCGCAAAATATTTATTTATTTTTGCAATGATTTTAGTCATAAACATTTGAATGCATGCGTGAAGCCATGATTGCTTGACTCATAAACGCTAGAAGCTGAGAGGATGAGTAGTAACAAGGAAGCAGGTGGTGGTCTGTCAGTGGGTCAGCCGGATTTCATCGTCTTTAGTGGGCAGCTTGGTGTCAGGCTTTACTAGGTGAACTGGTGTGCTGTTATCATCACCCGGTATCTATCCTCTATCCGTAAACTCTTCAGGTTTTGATCTTCCCTTTAGGAGCCGCTGGTTCACTTGAACCGACACTTTGTGGAGACGTTCCGTGGACGGTACTTTACCAATTTCCTGATTTCATGCCGATCCAGCATCGAACTTGGCCAAATTGGAATCTGGGCAAAATGTCAAAAAATCATCCTGTCGGGAACCACGATACGCTGATCGAACCAAACTTTTTGTAGGTCGTTGATGGATGGGTTGATGGACGGGCCACAAACAAATTTCATTTCCTGCTGACCTGACATACAGTTGTATCGCCAGGCCCTACCGGCCGGGTGGGTGACACAGGCTAACTCGGGCCTCTGGGAGGGGGGGGTTATTGCTACATCTTACGTGCCAAGTTTTTTCTAAGTGAAGCTTGCATCGTGTGCTGAGTGCGGTTTAAGAGTAAACTTACATGAAAAACGAGCGATTGAATCTGATGAGAATGGACCTGGGGCAAGACTAGTATAAAAATCATCTTGATCAGAGTGCATTTGGTGACGAAACCTTTTAAAACAGACAGAAACCTCAGTCACTCGCTGAGCGAGGACAACCTTCCCAAGACTTTTAACCTGGCCTCAAGTAATAATCGTCACAGGCTGTGTCGCCTGTGTTCATGTTTATATATGTATCTTCTTAGGTGTAGGACCAACAACAAAAACGTTGATATAATTACTTGCTCGCTGTACCTGTCATTTTGTACCATTTGCTTATCTAGTGACGAAACGAAACTAGATTCATTGTAGCCTAAGACATAGATAACTAAAGAACATTTCTTTTGGTGTTTGTGAGAACAACATCATTGCGTACAAAACAGAAGCATCATATTCTGTCAGGGTGGCCAACCGCCTGGCGAATGTACAGTTTCAACTAGACGCTGGAGAACTGGTCCTCATACTGTGAACGGGATGTTGCTATTGACATAAACGAAGGGAAGAAAGAAGTGGATTTTCTTCCTTCTTAGGTGGTCACAACGGCTTCCAGTAGCTTGAGAGATGATGTCGCACAAAACCTTTTGGATAAGATGAAAGAATAGATGGTATTACTTTAGCCACTTTTTTTGTAAGGTGCCTGCATGTGTCCCCGACCCTGATGCTTTGACCTCCGTCTGAGTTGCTTCCTCAGTTTCTATGGGGAACCCGGCCACACGAGAGTCGACCGTTACGACACTTTCTTTCCTAGAGCAGCAAAGCTGTGGGATTCTCCTATGATTTTTCTATCTTTAAGACTCAGGTCTATAAATGCAAGCAGAGCCCGGATTATTCTTTTTTCTCTCTCTCTTTCATCAGAGATGACCTTTCCCCGTCTCAAGGGAATATAAACAAGAAAGACAGAAGGGTTGTCCTGTACTCAGCCTCACAAGAGCAGATCCGCATCATTAGTTCCCGGCACGAACCGTGTTGTCATCAGACACAAGCCTTCTTGTTTGCTCTCCCACTCATACCCCACTATATTATATTTTGTTATTTTCTTTCTTATCACAAACAGCTCGAAATGACTCAGTGGCCTATTGCTCTTTCATTCCCTTTTGTCGCTTTGAATTCGACGGCGGTTCACAGTAAGGGTGGGTCGTGGTCTGTAATTACAGTCAACAGTCCTATATACTTCACTCACTTGCTCTTCAACGTATCTTGTCATGTCCACAGCATTACTAGACTCACACTGTTCACCATCCTGACTTTATTTTCACTGTACTGTAACCTGTCAACACCGTGTTACCACCTTTTGCTACGAGTCAGTTGTTTTACGGAGCTGTTGGTTTATTTTTATGTCGTTTTATCCTTGAGAAACCAATTTCATCTGTGCTACGAGAGCTTCTTGTATTGTTGGATTCTTCACAGATGGTAATTTACTCTGAGCAGCTTCGTCTTGGCTGCCGCACACCAGCCAGCCACACAAGTATTTGTATAAGAATGTTCCAAATTTGTTCTTATTAGCCTGTGTCCCAGTGGTAGCCGTAAACAATGATATGTTCCTACCTGTGTCCCAAAAGCCCTGCAGGAATGGCAAAATCTCGTCGTGGGTAAGTTGGTTGGGACTGTGACCCGTTACAGAACCCATGACTTTGTTCTATGGGATGTGACATTTTACAGAACCCATGACTTTGTTCTATGGGATGTGACATCTTACAGAACCCATGACGTTCCATGCTGAGCATTAGAAAGAGGAGGGAAAGTGACTTGTGTTGAAGTGTGTAAAGTGTAATTATCACCATAAGAGTGGTCAGGGTTCGAAGGGGATTACTTACTGAGACAAGAAAGAGTAGATGATCAGAGAGAACTCTCAGTAATACCACTGCTGACAAGATAGAAGGGAGAAGGCAGTCCACCAACGACAACTGCAGCGGAACAGCCAGAAAGGAAATTGCTTTTGCAAGTCTTTGAAAAAGTGAGAATGTCAAACAATTCTAGAGACAGCAGAAATGACAGCAATTGGGGTGATAGTAGGAAGGGGTTAGAGAGGTTTTCTATCTTAGGGACGGGCTGCCCCCATGCCATTCTTGCAAGAAGGAGAAAATGTCTTTGATGGTAGACGGAGACGAAATAGGCGAGTATGATGGGAGGTATCCCCTATCCACATAGAACTGATGGAGTGCTTGAAGTCTCAGCACAAGAAGAGTATAGATGGCACAGGATCATGGGGAGGAAGTGGAGGCGGAGATTCGAAGCACAATCATCCAGCGATGATTTAGAGGAAAGTAAGGCACCAAAAAGAGTAGTTCTCCCAGTTGGAGAGTTAGCGGTAGATTAATCAGGACGGAGGAGAGGAAGAAAGACCGAATTGCCGAAGTTATTAAAGATGTTTTTAGTTAGGGAAGAAAAAGATTTGTCCTTAGGAGTGAGGTCAACATACTCTCTTCCTACGAAGTGTGTGCTTCACTCTGCGAGGAACAGCTTTGCAGTGATTCCGAGAGTAAAATGAAGGTGGAGTGGGTTTTAGGGGGAGGGAAGTTTCAAGGCCGGGAATGCTCTGTCATCGGAGGTAGAAGCATTTGCTAGATACACCTGGGAGATGGTGAAATCAGGATATGCATGATTGGCACGCTCGAACATAGTATTCCCGCTCATGAATGTGGACATATTCAAGGAAATATATGCTACATATACAAGACCGAAGCTTATATATGGTGTTTCTTTGTACTGCTTTTATCCAGGGAAGCAGCGAGGCAAGCTGGAAAGCATAGGAAATCGTGCAGTTAGAAAGGTTCCCGAACTGGTGTATCTGGGACGTGAAGACAGGTTGAAAATACCGCAATTATCTTCCTTAAAAGCAAAAGGGAAACAAGAGTATCTTATAATGTCGTCCTCGGTTGGTCGTTAGGTCGTCAACGAAGCAGCGCTAGTGTGGCTGTTCCCGAGGGCGGCACACACTGGCCCGGCCACAGGAAGTCGTCCCAACTGTTTCCCATGAGCGGGTGGCGACCAGACTGTTGACATATGACCACTGAGGCAACCAGACAGGGGGAAGCAAGAGACTCACTAGGCAAGCCTCACTGGGAAGGTAGGCACTGCCCGAGTGGGTAGGTGGGTGAAGTCTCAGTGGGTAGGTAAGTGGGACACAGGTGGGTAGGTTATGTTAGGCTAGGTAGGAGTACTCACATGGGAAGGACAAAGGACACGAGACCTGATGGTCCATAATGAGGTTATCCGCTAAGGGTCAGCAACAGTATCCTAAGTTCGGTGTCAGGGTGACTGGCCTTTGCATTGACAATTGGTGGCAGTTCACTCCAGGATTCTACAACTTTCCAGCTAGAAACAAGTTTGCCCGCATGAATATTACATGTCCTTCCTTTTAATTTCATACCGTTATTCCCGGTCTCCGAATTTTCATTTACTCACAAGAAACTGTCGTGTGATATGTTGAAATTATTTGGCCTTCTGAAAACTTTTATTAAATCTCCCCGGAATCTAATTTCTTTCCTTTCAGAGAGAAAATTATCTTTGGGTTTTGACTCAAAAAGCTTATTATTGAGTTTTGTTGTCATTCTTTGTACTCGCTCTGATCTTTTCGTACATCCTTGATCAAGTTTGTTAACCAGAACTACAAAGTCTTTCCTAAGTGAGGTCTGACTAGGACAGTGTAAAGAGCAGGTTTTGATCCTTCGAGTTATAGTTTATGATTCTGACTACGGAGCCTAACATTTCATGTGCTGTCTCATATGCAGCTAGGCATTGTTTTGTACTGCCATTACTAATTATAAGCTCTTTGTCTTCTTACATTCGGGTCCATATACCATGTCACCGACCAATCCATCAATGTGATTAAAACCCATTTGAATCCGTAGGCAATCGTTTGAACATGGCTTTATTCCCTGACTCGGGTCGTAGGGGTATTTTGAAATATCACCGGTGAATGCTACCTCCAGATCAGTGGTTAAGATAATTAAAAGTATGGGTGCAGTAGTGAGCTTTGTAAGACTCTAATCGTCCCAGAATGTCGCGTGTTTCCCCTTTTATATTTGTTTTCGTTATGTAAGGCAATCACAGTGAATAGTAAACAATGACTCGAAATACTTGTAATCTGTTGTAGCAATTTCTTGAGTTTCTGTAGTTAAGGCTCCATTTTTCTCGTAGATAATCGGGCAGTAGTATTATTGTCGTCAATGACATTTTCAGGCAGATGTGTGACGGTGGATTATGGTGTGGTCAATACTTTCAGTTTCAGTTTCAATACTTTATTCCCTGATAGAGGAATCAGGATCTTAGTGCTGTCACCATGTGATAGTTGGTCAGATTATGCTTGGCAGGAGTCAATGAGATAACACTAGGCCTAAATAGTTATTCTTCAGTGTTAAGATTAAACAAAATGTAGATATTATCGTAGGTTTTTTAGCTGTTACTGCATGCAGGTGGAGGAGATGAAGCTGCCTCGTTTACACATCATACCAGTGATGCTGGTATCATACACTCATTCTCAATGATTCCCTGAATGCCACCATTATCTTAAACTCTGACTTTAAACTGCTAATAAACGTGTTAAAGCAAACTGCCATATACCTCTGTGAGCATCCCGGCAGTCTGTAAACAAGTTAGGTAATTATCGACACTATCGATGTCGCACGATCGGTGTTGTCAGGTGTCAAGTTGTCGTTTGGTGGTAAGAAAGTTAAAGGATTTTACACATAAGACGAGAACTGGTCCGCTCACCTTTAAGAATTAGAGTAGATAAACTCTAGTATATGTTTTGCTTCTCATTACCTTGCTCATTTAGTGTGCAGCGTAGGTGGTGACGTGGGCGTCCTGAGCAGTAACAATGAACGTGAATCGTGCCCAGCATACCATGTAGCCTGCTAGGCTGTGGTTGAATTCTCATTTCTTCGAGATAAGATTGAGACGATGAAGAGGATAGGCTCTCATCTACTCTAGCCAGGATGAATTATTGTAATGTTTTACTGGCATAATATTGTGGGAGATCACTGTGGGTATTTAGTCTCAGATACATAAGTGATCATTTGACGAGGACTTTAGTTAACGTCAACATACAGTGGTATACTTAAGGCTCTGTGTTTCATTCCTTCCCTGAGTGTGTGTCAAGTGTCTCTGAATGTGTAGGATGGGGACGTCAGCAGACCTGCGCCAGCAAGGTATTTCCCACGTAAGGGAGTCAGTGCCATCAGAAACATGCGTCATCTTGGTGTTTGCCTCGTCTTGAGATTCCATCAATTTGGGATCTGCGCACATGCTGAATTTGTGTCAACATGGGATCTGCTTCAACAATGGTCCAACAGGATGTCGACACCAGCATGGAATCTGTATCAACCTGAGAAGCGCACCAACATGGGAGCTGTCAACCTGGGAATTGCATTAACATAGGATTTGTGTCAACCTGGAATCTGTACCAACGTGTGATCTGCAGCAATAGGGATTTACACTGAATAGTGTCTGCTTCACGATGAGATCTCCAACAATATAGGATCTGAACCACCACAGGGTCTTTGCTAATACGCATTTCCGCTAACATTACATCTCCGCCAAAATGTGATCTGCGTCGAAAAATACGCGCGAACATGGGATATGTGCAAATACGAATCAGAACAAACAAGGGATCTGCGACAACTGGGAACCTCAACAGATGGAGCAGTGGCCCAACACGCCACGACATTTAACATGTGTTCGAGCCTCCTTCGAGACTGCGGTTTCATAGCCTAGTTTAAGCTAGAGAGGTCCGTGTACTACCATGGTGAGCTTAACGGCGCGAACCGGACCTAAGTAGGCGGTAGGCAGACGCCAGCCTCCGATGACCATGCACGCTGGCAAATTGTAATTTTTTTCGTGCGGAGGAAACCTGTCCAGAGACAACGATAGGAATATTAAGAGTTAATGATTGAACATTTGGGGAAGGTTGAGGGGGGGGGGAAGCGGTAGTTAGGTTAGCTACGTGACTAGGGTCCACAGAGTGTGGGTTGGGGGGATGGAATGAGCGCTTGAGGTTAGGTGTGTGTGTAGTGGGGTGTGTATGGTGTGTGTGTGTGTGTGTGTGTGTGTGTTTATCTGTGCGTGACGGGGAGGGAGTTTTTCTCTCGTGGAGCCCCATCTCCCGCATTTTCTACCATCGCACAACGTTTTACACTTCTATACGCTGTCAGCATTCGCAAAATGGACTCCCGTGGTGTATCGGTTAGCGTTCTGATTGTAACGCATTCACGGGCTGCCCGCCCAGGGGTCGAGCGTATAGGTTCGAATCCTGGTTACGGAGGGCTGTCCACAGTCAACCCAGCTGTTCATCCACCCCTAGAGGCTGGTCGATGGAATGGGTACCTGGCTCAGGCCCGTACCGTCTCAGCTAACATAAAGAAAAAAAAAAATCCGATTCTGTTCCATTTATCCTTTACTATGGCTTCTTGCTGCTCTATATCTCTCCATATTTCGATGAACTGCTTACTACTGACGCCATCATATTGGTGTTAAAAGTTAAAAGGTTGTGATCAATATTTTCTTTACTTTTCTCTCTTCCATGGAGGACAAATAAACTGTCTCTAACCGCTTGCTGTTACGCTGCTGTTTTAAACACATTACCATCTTTGCTGCCTTCCTCTGGACCTTCTTTAACGGATCTTTGTGCTTCTTTAAGCGAGACGACAAACCTTAAGAAGCATATTCTAGTTTGGGCCTAATATGCGATGTGCAACAGGTTTACTGAATATTTGTCAGCAGATGATATATATTTTTCCTTTATTGTTCTCCTAAGGCGGGACTGTGGCGACAGGTTGTCTACATTGTAATGTCACTGACCGCCTCTACTGCGAAGTCTGCGTGGCTGCGTAATGGACTCCCGTGGTGTATCGGTTAGCGTTCCTGACTGTGACGCATTCACGGGCCGCCCAGGGTTGCGGCAGTCGGCCCACAGTCAACCCAGCTGTTCATCCGCCCCTAGGAGTTGGTCGATACACTGGGTACCTGGCTCAGGTTAGGATATATCGTTAATGGGATGGCCAGATGAGCAGGTTATGTGTCATGTGTCTGAGCTTTGAGAGGATTCACCTGCTGCTGCCATCAGGGGTAAACACTGCCCGAGAAACAAGCTCACGTCCCCGTCGAGTACTACATCTTCCCCCCTCGTGTCCCCAGACTTGTATACTGGGATCCAGTTCATGATCTCAGACGTACATGAAGCGGTCCCTCCCATGCCCCCAATCCAACCTAAAGAGTTACCCTCTCCCGACCGTGGATTATCGTGAAAAGATATTTCTTTAAGGCATCACCGAAGCTGAGAGACCTTCACTCATTTGACCTGACCCCTTGTGTGACCTAACTCTACGGCTAACCTTAGTTCTAAATCAGATCTGACCCATTTTACGTATATGTTGACTAAATGACTGGACGCACCTTTTTTTTTTTCTGAATGCGTCCCTGGGCTGACACTGCACTTTGATGGACAGACTTACTGTGTGGAACAACTCTAGTGTTTCTCAGCTTCTGTTCTGCCCTGAACCTTCGGGTGACCTCAGAGTCAGGTCAGACACGACTTGCGGTGTGACGCGGCACGGAGAATCATCTGCGTCACAGTAGCAAAAATAATGCTGCCATCAGCAGCCCAGGAACAGAGGCAGGAGCAGTAACAG
>JAUUDW010007849.1:0-17685 GCA_032361385.1 Panulirus guttatus | reverse complement strand
CACACACACACACACACAGAGAGAGAGAGAGAGAGAGAGAGAGAGAGAGAGAAAGACTCGCGCAGAGAGGCAGGGAGACGGTAAAGGCCATGGGAAAAGAGTCTGGGCTCTCGAAACGGAGGAAATTTTCGACGGATAAAGTGGTTGTTGACGCTATCGAGGAGGGAGGGAGGGAGGGAGGGAGGAGGAGCCAGGGTTTTTCCTCGGGCCTTTGAACGCGAGGCGTCCGATGATGGATGACTCTGACCCCCGTGATGAAGTGTGAAGAATGGTGGCAAGGAGACTGACGGAATGCTGTGGTTATTAACCTCTTTAAGACGATGGTAAGACCTCTTGAGTAAGACGGTACGACCCTTCAGAGGGCTACACTATCATGCTCAAAGAGGAATCAGTACCGAGAGGTATAAAAATGTCAACATCATAGTCGGGCATAATATGATTTGTCAAGGCGGGTGTTTGCGGGGTCTGGTCTTGAGGCTGGACAGCCTAGCACCTGAAATTTTGCATCTTCGTCTCTGCATCTGAGGAAAGAAAATGCAACATATAAATCTCCCGTAAATGTGAAATTCAATTCACAGATGTAAGCTCCGAGTCTGTGCCAAAATCCTGGCTCAAAGGAACTTGTGTTTGGTGTCCTTCCCACTCGCTTGCCTCATGAGCTGCATTTTTTTTCTTACCTCTTTTCGGTAAATATTCAGTGAGTTGGGTAACTTTCGCAAGGTTTTAGGAGGTTTCGTCCACAGAGACGAGCTCAGTATACCCGAGGTGTCAAGTAACATCCACGGCCGGGTAGCTATGGGAGTCGTGCGTCATCTCGCTGACTCGTCTTCATAACGGAACCAGAGGAGTAACACTGTTAATCTTCGCCCCGGCAAACTTCTTCCCTCCTGAGAGACAGGTCGCAGCCTCCCCAGGCCTGAGACTTGGTCCACAGTTCAACGATCTAATCCCTTAAGAGCTGCAGTTGGACCCAAAGTTACCCTACGATCCCACAAGTTATAGTTAACGCCGATTTGGAAACTTTGATCCTCAATTTGCTGCAGATTCGTTCCTTTTGGACTGCAAATGGCGGCTGAAAACGTAGAAGTTTCCGAAGTGGTCGATAGGGTGCTGTGTGTGTGTGTGTGTGTGTGTGTGGTGTGTGTGTGTGTGGTGACGCTCGCCAAGCCTAGGCTACTGTCTACCTCCTGCCTTAGTGTTGGGGAGGAGGCAGAGGTTTCTCACAGATTTCTTCTCACGCACGTCGACGTAGCTTTTGAATGGTAAATAAGAGGTGTAAAACTCCAGGGAAAGACGGCAAAGCATGTGAGTACATACCTTTTAAAAGATCCAGTCGATAAGCGATTAAGGAAGCCAACTGCTTGGGCATTCAACCGATTCACTGTCAGTCATGGCCCGCTATTCCACATAGCGGAGCACTGCCTTCCGCTTCCATTGCAGCATCTTGCAGACAGTACCCGCCCAGGGGAGTCACAGCTTTTTCTACTGACATACACGGTACATCTATCATTCTCTTTCTTACTTCCTGCCTTCACGCTTCTTCTCTCCCCCTTCCTTTTCATATTCCGAAACACGAAATTGAAATGATTTAGGGTGAGCAGGAGACTGGGGAAAGAGAGTTTGGGAACAGTAGGAGAAGAGTCTTTTACTTCTTATCCTCACACTCTTCCTCACCTTATCTTTTTCGGACTATTTTTTTGGAGGAGATGGAGAACCTGCATTTTAGTGAGGGACAGGTTTTCCACCGCCTCAGAATCTCTTGGATAATTCTCATCCATTTCTCCTTTCTTCTCGATTATTTTTCACCTTTTTTTTCCCTGTTTCATTTAAGGCCTGATAGCGATGATGGCTTTTGTTCGTGACTGAAACCTTCGGTCCGAAAATATAATAGACACAGAAAATATACATTATCGTCTTAGCTTCGCCTCCTTATACAGTCCATCTCTCTTTTCCATAAGCTGGTGCTCATCTGAGACGGTAAAATTACCTTACTGGCAGATACTATACAGACAATGGAATACTTAACTCTCACCGCAAGACAAACCAAATAAAGTGAAATACTCGTTCGTTTTACCGAAACTTGCTTTCGAGTTTAAAGTGTGAATACCGCATGAAAAATCTATTTATAATTTCTAGTGAATCACCAACTTATCAGGCTAAAATTGATAGATACAGAGATGCATTTAAGAGTCTTCCTTAATAGATTATAAATCATGAAACATGGCCGGTTACAGATACCATGTTTCGCTACCATTTGTCGCGGAAGAGAAGACCTCCGTATGCAAGCATCACGTCCTTTAGCTAAGTATACCGTCTATGTGGAGAAAAATCGGTCTATGAAAACCACCTTACCCTCCAACCAACCCAAATATTATTACATACGAACTGGAACACTTGTACTAAGAATTGTACATTCAAACTACCTGAAACTAAACCTTTGATTGCGTGCATATTCCTTGGAGCGGATTAAACAAACTAAATAATAGCTCTTGCTAAGTAAAGCTATAGATAGAGCCTTATATATATGTCAGTTAACTAAAACACTTTAGATGGAATGTCCTCAGGATATCCAATGACCGCATCAGGTCACCAGAAAACAAGGAAATTTGTTTATCCTTACGCATATATACGTATATTCACACACGTACCTATTTATGCAAATACATGAGAACATTTTCCGTGTAATATTTCTACCTATATGTATATAGCACACCCTTGGTCCCCTCCAGCAATATCCAGCCCCCTGCGTTAACGTCACCAACACCAGGCTCCATCCCTAAGCATTAGCAGGGCCACCAAGCAGCATCAAGCCCCACCTGATAAACGTGTACGCCAGACCAGCCAACATCCACCTGTAGGGGAAGCATTCTAAGCGTTTTTCCATTCAGCGATTCTCTCAAGATTCGTCAATGTTCCAGCTAAAAAAAAAACAGTAAAGCTGACATGGTCGAGACTGGAAGTTATATATATCTGGTGGTGTTAACGCATGAATTATGAGGTATAAATCACCGACAGAAACGCATTAAATTGGTTGCCTCATACCGGTGAAAATAAATAAAAGGATTTTAGTCGCAGGTCCAACAGCAGCAGCAGCACATGGGTCCTTCCCCTCCCAGTGCAGTCAACTGTGTGGGCAAAACTGAACCTTCCCATACGCATTTCAGCTCAGGTTACCTTCCAGGCCAATGGAACAGGAGGGAGGCTGGCTCCGGGACGCAGCCCCACACTCTGTGAGTTCTCTGCACTCGCCCGGCCACAACCATTTTCCAAATACTATTCGGATTATCGTACCGATTTTAGCTGGCGTGTTCACCTGACTATTAATGAACGTGAAATTTGCATTGTGGATAGAAAGTGCGGTTCTACATCTCTGCCAGTCGGAAAATAAAAAGAATATTACAACGACCAGTCAGCAGGAGAAACATTTCCTAGGCTTTGTGTTGACGTAGGTGTCTGACCATCGCCTCTCATCTCTTGGGACACAACATTTATAAACTCGTTACTGTCACTATATTTGGATCCGGTTGTACTCATATTCCTGAAGGGATGAGAGGGAGAGAAAATCCTTTTAAATACCGTGCCATTTTAAGACTTTGTATTTTCTAGCTTTTCAGGAAAAGTTATGTAGATTTTATCTGCGTATCTCAGACATATTCATGTTGCTATTTGCGTTACCAGGGTTATGATAGCTGTCTTTAACTAGCCAAAAGATCATGAAAACCAGTGAGAGCGAGAAGCGTTACGCAGCTAAGGACTTTAAGCAGCTAGTGACACTACAGGTAACAAAGAGTAATAGCGACGGCGAAGGAAGCCGAATGGGAAAAGGTGTTTCTGGTTTTTAAGGCGAAACAGGGACACAGAAACGTGCCGATGTATGTGGAGAAAAGTATGGGGCGAAGGTGCAAGCCATAATGAAAAGAGAAGAGAGAGAGAGAGAGAGAGAGAGAGAGAGTAGAGAAAGGGAAGGACGAAAGGTCTTTTATCAGACAAATTGCCACGTTTTTCATGTAATACAGGAATCCCAACCGCCCAGCGAAAGTAACTGGTACACATTTACCAAAACAAACGCTTCGTTCCGACATAACACCGAAACATCAAAATTTACGGGACCCATTCTGCCGCGTGACCAGTTGAGCCTCGACACACAACTTGTCTACGCTCGGGACAATCACGAACACGACTACCAGTTCAACCCTCCATCCGCTCGTGGGTAAACCCTTCCTTATTGGGATCTGATCGGCTTTCCGACAGCCGCGTCTAACGCCATAACACCTGATCGAAATCATCGCAGCTTATGCGAGCGGTTTTTCCGAGTGATTTACCTCCCTCGTGCAAGTTTACGGCGTGATGCGGGAGACGCGGAGGGCTGAATTAAGAGCGCAGGACTGTTCGCACAGATCTCATCTAAAAAATCTGATTCTCCGTTGATGGCACATCAGCCCAGAATGTTGTTATTCCGTTGTATTTATCGCTGTTGCCTCTTGGATCTTTTTCCGGACGCGTTTACCTGTTTCCCGTAAACAGTGAAGGATATAGAGGGTGGATAGATTGATTTATTTCCTACGTGTCCCCGAAGCAGATTGAGCACGCATCTAATTAAAGGAATCAACCCTTTTCCATGTACCTACAGTATGAATATTTGATTATATCCATGTTGACACCACACCCCTTGCACTCTTTCAAAAGCATCGCGTCAAATATTCAGATATGCCACTTCGCAGTAGACTTTTAATCCTGGAGCAACCAGTGAGAGACCCTTGTCTGGCAACAGGCTAACAATCTGTCCCCACCAAATCCCACTCTATACAGAAGTTTGCTGATCCTGAATTGTGTCTGTGACCGACTGATGAGCTGGTAGGGCACCAGCAAGAGCACCAATGGTTCATCCTCTAAACTGCTGCACAATGAGCACTTGGATGTAAGGTTACTCATGATGAAAAGAGTGTGTGGGGGATAACTGGACATGGCAACTTACCCAGAGTCGTAGCGTTGTGCCCCAGTGTTGTACCTTCCTGTTCTAGACGTTAACTTAACTGTACCCGTGTGCAGGAGCCGGAGATCATTCATGCAGCCAGCACCATGGAAATGTCAGTCTGCAAGGGAGAATTATAACCATTTTACTTATAACACATACATTAACCAACCAATCACTCATCTAATACAGAAATAATCAATCTAACACATTACATGCTCTGCTTGAAACCAACTTACCCTCATACACTGAAAAACAGCGAGCTACTCTACACAATTAACGCCAACGGGTAACTAACTGTCAACACTGGAGGAGGAGGAGCACGCTTATGTGCCAAATCGACTTTCCAAACATTCCCGGTCTTTTGGTAGCTATCGATGCTCTTGAGTTATATTCCTTGCTCTCCTTCCTTGGCTGCATATTACTAGCTAAGTAAGGACACTAACTTAGTGCTTTGCATAATTTAGCAAGAAACGTGGGATCTGTGGTCGTCCAGCAACAAACGTCGGTCACTTGTTCCTTACTACCCAGCTGACTGCCTGTACTTACACGAATCATATCTCATTACTGCCTTACCATCTACAATTCTACATAATTGCTTTCATTTCCTTCAGGCACGAAGCACTGACAGATCATGAAACATTCTTTTTATCTATTCCATTTGATAACAGCTTCGTAAGAGGAGTATTTTTTCTTAGTTCACATCCCCAGGACTCCTTTTAGCGGCTCCTGCAACTTTGAGGCTGTATTTCGAGGCGACCAGCGTTCACCGAGGAACAGAGTGGGTCTTCTTTCTCACATTCGCTGGAGACACGGATATACATCCTCGCACGGCACAGTCGGGGTGGGAAACCCTCCGCAACCCCACCTGTCTGTCTGTCTGTCTGTCTCTCTCTCTCTCTCTCTCTCTCTCACTACTCCTCCCCCCACCCTGCGCCATTACTCCCGAGACAGGCTTCGGGAACGAAGCTAAATATGCTGTTAATGGCGTGGGGGTACCTGATGGCCCAATCCGTCCCAAGATATCAGTACAACTTGACTGCTGGAGAATGGCTACAAAGTCTGGCGTATCCGCCGTTAACCGACGCATAAACTCATATCAAGAAATCAAAGTTAATGCCCAATAACGCTACGGTCAGTTTCCCCACGGCTGTTAACCCACGGAGAAATATGCTGGTTAGTAGTTTCCCTGAGGAGGATTTACGGAGAGGCTGCACATTATTACAGAGGAAACATACGGGCTCCTGGAGCCACTGAAGTCGTCTTATGAGACGCGATCGACACAGAACCTGAGGATATTTGGGAGATTTAGCGGCGAGACCTCCACGTTTACAAACTTGTGCAGGAGTTTGAAGTACTGTAAACGGCAGCTGACGTCTTTCCAGAAATTATAATCCACTTTGTGGATACCTAAGTCTAAGGTAACGAAGGGATTAAGTCTCTGGGAAACTCAGCCTTGAAGAAAAATTGAAAGCAAGAGAGATTTTTGATTAGAGGAAGTTAATATTTACGTCACTGAAGCACTGAACGAAAAAGGAGGATGTTTTCCTCCGCATAAAATGGATTACACATCCTCTTCAAAATCTCCTCCAGACATGGGTTACATCCACAGTGACCCGAGACACCCCCACAAACCCTCTCTCTAATCACTCAACCCTCTCTTTAATCCCTCTTTCCCTTCTCTACACTGTCAGTCTCACCCCGCCTCTAATTCTTCGACCCCATTCTGTATTTTTATCAACCTTCTTAGCCACAAAGCCGGGGTGCAGAACTGGCCCGTTTGGGGATCGAGATTCACAGCTGCAGTTTGCTTTGGGTAGAAAAAAATATTTACGTGGGGAAGAGAGCGAGAGTTGGCACCTAGTGAAGCAGCGGGGAGCTGGGGAGACAAGACCAGGGGAGATACACGTCCGTAGCAACGATTCATTGAGGCGTACTTAAAACCGAGATCAACGAGAAGAATGTTAAAAATTCAAATGGGACGACCATGTGGGGAATGAAAATCGTAAAGACCAGACTTGGAACAGCCACCATCTGTTCTGCGACGAAGAACAGCCAGTATGAAATGGTTCCGAGCTTATAAAGAGGATGGGGGAGACGACAGGAGGATCTAGAGGGAAGCTGTGATGTGTGGGAGGAGATCTTTGGGTGGAAGACTTGGGGGACAAGATGACCTTTTGGGTGTTGCGGTATGAGGCCAGAGGGAGCGCGGAACGCTGCGCGAGAGGTGATGCCCTGAGGACCTGAGGTGTGTGGAACTCAGGGGAGAGAGAGAGAGAGAGAGAGAGAGAGAGAGAGAGAGAGAGAGAGAGAGGAATGATGAAGTGGAGGAAAAAAAGAATATCGTGTCGGCCTCGTGTTGCTGGAGTGTGATGGAGGAATAAGTAAGCAAGTAAAGTGAGCAGGCGAGCAAGCGAGCAAGCAAGCCGCTTGCTGCAGATGGTTGCCAGAGCCAAGGAGTTAGGCTACTGACGTTGCATTTTCTCCTTCAGGAGGAGGCATGAGGAGCAAGCAACACGACCCCAGGTGTTGTTTGGTCTGGATCCTTCTCATTTTTCTTTTGGTTAGCAGGAGAGACGGGAAGATAGGCGAGGAGGAGGAGGAGGAGGAGGAGGAGGAGGAGGAAGAGGAGGAGGAGGAGGATAAACAGTAAAGAAGGAAGAAGGTTAGGTGATGTAGAAGACAAACAATGTAGTACGGTGAAGACTTTACGTTAAAAAGCAGCGATATATCAAAAGAAGTTGCTTTTAAATAAACTTCCATTAAAAAATGCTACTGTAGAACACGTTACCTTTCCAGGGACGTTACTATAAGAAAACGTTACTTCAGAAGAAAAAAGTTACCTAAAGAAAACGTTAACTTCAAACGAACTTTATTTAAGGGAAACGTCGCTTTTTAAAATGCGTCATTACACTTAAAACCGATTCGTCTGTCTGTGTGAATGTTTAACGGCCCAGCCCTGCCGTCCGCGAATCTCGAGAGCATAATAACAGTTTCCTAGAGTTTTATGAAGCAGTTCTCCTCTCAGCTAAAAGTTTAATGAATGAGCTCACAAGAAAAGCCATTTACGCTGAGTCCTGTCTCTTATATTGCGGAAAATATGGTGCAGGAAGTAATCCGTCTGCCGATAGAGGGGGCAATATAGACGATGGGTTGGACATGTTTGTGGTCCTCTTTACCCATTATTATGAGTCAGGGACTGCGGGTAGTTAGACTTAACTCAGAAATATTCCGTAAACCAAACAGGCCTTTGAGCTAAACAGCTTTTAGAATATACGAAGCATAGAATGGACAGATGATTTCATATTACACCTATTATTGACCTTATCTTTGGCGACATATTCTGTAGAGATTAATTGCTTTATAAATCTAGAAAAACTGTCTATTTTATATGGTAAACTTAACACACATCCATCAGGAGGTATAAGGTATATCAGCTTTCTTGTTACGTATAGGCGGTTACAAGAATACGTTCAAATACAGTACGTTTAAATCAGCATCTATCTATCTGTCTATCTGTCTGTTAATATTTGCGTTTGTCCATTTATACACCAATATTCACTAATCTGCCTAAGTGCGAGTCCCTCTGTCTCTGCCTGTCTGTCTATTTGTCTGTCTGTCTCTCTCTCTGTACGTGTACTTGTCTGTTTGGTCTGTGTATGTACGTGTCAATAGCAGTACAGTGGTGGTTTTCGACGAGCACATGTGTGTGTGTTACTCCTCAGCCAGGGGTAGGTCATGATGCTGAAGGCATCACACAACCTACTAGCAGACAGTAGATGATGTCAGCTGTACAACAAAAAACGCATTGTGGAAGATGGAAGAACGGGAACTGAGGTAAGAGCTTCTCACCAGTAGCTTTGAAAACGAGCAATGAATTCATGGAAAATTAAAACCGAACCTTTGAACAATTTGGAAGTGGGGGAAAAAACGTAATTAATTTTTCTACATAAGTTCCTTTGAAGAGTGATTAACCTTTCCTTGAATTGACCGAGTAAATTTGACCTCAGATGAATGAATATGCATTTGTGTTTTCATAAGTGAGGTTGACTTGTGCCCCACGTAAGTGAGGGAGAGTGAGGTTGACTTATTCTAGACTAGGAGGGAGAATAAGGTTGATCTTCGCCACAAGCGAAGGGAGAGTTAACGTGGAGTTTGATTTAAGCTCTTGCCAGTAATCATAATCATCATTCTTACTCATAATGACAATCACGAATACGAAATATTGGCTCAGAACTTTACAGACAGATGCCAATGAAAAATGCAGAGGCAACTGCCAAAGCTTTTATGTGCAAGCTGTCGTAAATACATCTCATGATCAGAAACTGCCTTCCGTTCAGTTATCGTAAAGATATATATTACCTTTTTTCTCAAATGACTGACATGGTATACATAATCTGTTAGGCCTGTATTATCAAGGGCAGTTATCGAAAATCTTATACGGACATCAGCGTTCTGGGCGTCACCGCTTCTGTGAATATCTATGCTTGAGGAAGATCTTGATCACGTAAACACGCAAGGCCACAGAGGCAGGCAGCCAAAGTTTGTCAGGGGGGGAAACTTGAACAATCCGTTTGTGTGAGGCAACAGATACTGGGCCTCGGTTGAATCCAGTGATTCGTTCATGTCTCTCTCTAACAAGGAAAGTTACAGAGAAATTTATGAGAGCATCAAATTCAATTTTACTCCCACCCCGTCCCTGAGGCTGGGGTTACACGCTCTCCCCCCCCTCTCTCTCTTTCTCTCTCCCCATCCCGAGTCAGGCAGGGGTTTTACCCTCCCCATCCCGAGACGGGGAGAAAAATGGAAGGATTTCGGCGGAATATGAGGGAAGTTTCGGACGCTTACCCGCTCAGTATAATGCTGATGGTTGGGAGACGGGGGCCCGTGTGGTCCACCGACGGACCCAGTTGGTCTCAGCTTGGATGGGCCGATATTTACCGTCCAGTGTATTGATGATGGTGTCGGTGGCCAAGGGGGCCAGTAACGGGCCCAAGTTGGCCAACATCCACCGTCCAATATCATGATATTATTCACACCCAAGAACATAACTGATGGAATCCGTTCCAAGTGGCTGCTACTCGTGAAGGCGGACGTAGCAAAATCCATTTCATCAGTACGAGGATGAGATGGTCTTCCATCTGTAGAGGCAAAGGAAACATACGTCGAGAGAGAAATATATAAATTCCGGACCGAAGAAAAATTTTTCCTGGCAGACCTTAACCGACCAGCTGCAAGGAAGTCTTCTGCATTTTTCACCGCAAGATCCAGCCCCGAAGAATACCTCCTGGAACAAATGATCGCGTACGCGATAGACACAGAGAAGAATACCCGGTATGATACTGTATCGCAATGCATCGATTTTGTCGAGAATATCAGAGCATTTCTCCTCTCCGGTCCAGCTGAAGCCAACACCAGGGCGACTCCGAGATCCACCTATGGCGGAGTTGTTTCCAGCGAAGAGGATCTGGTAGCGTTTATTACTAGTGGTGCTTGAGACACCGATGTTTTCGCTACGGCTTCTTTGCCTCGGGAGGTGTTCTTGCGGATCTGCGTCTCCACGGGCGGGAGAGAACCTACATGAAAATGCGAGAGACCTCGCAATCTTAATGCTGTAGCCTGGATGTGCACGATCTGCAGTGATTTATCAATTACTTTTCTTAAAAACCTTGAGCACAAGGACCACTACGTTAACCTGGCCTTAGACTTAAACCTCAAGGGACAGGTCAAAGGCGAGGTCATCGTATCCAAAGGCCCTAATATCGTCGTGCTCAAGAGAGAAGAGTCCAGAACATCTGAAGCGAAGGGAGTAATAATGGAAAGCTGTGAAGACACGGAGAAAAATTCTGTTTCTGCCCAGCGATGATTACTTCTTTATCCCAAACACACAGCGAACTGGCATTTACCAAACGTTCACCTTCACACAACTGTGAGTTCCAGCAGAAACCTTCCGAAACCTTCCTCTCCTGGAAATACAGATTCCGGGAGACTCGAAAGCGTCGCTTCAAAGTTCAGAGCATTACGTCTCTGAACTAAACAGTCCAAATGAAACAGAACGAAGGTCTGAGAGAGACAGTCATCCTTCTGCTCCCACCACAGCCTCGAGGCGCAGGACAAGCGTCCATTTCTTTTCAGACGGAAAAACAAATTGAAATACGCACAGCATGTGTCAAGGAGGTTGCGAACCATTTCTGTTTCTTGTTTCAATATTAAGGGGTAAGCTGGAAATTCCACAGGCACCGCCAGACAGACTGACAGCCAGACATACACACACAACAGGCGTTTCATATGATACAAGCCATCAAGGAACATAAAAGCCTGTTCATGGCTTGAACATAAACACACATGAATACCTAAGCATACACGGCGAGGCACCTGCACGCACAGCCCCCACACACAACACACACATCTGTTCTCGGAAGCCTGAAATAATTCATAAAGCGCTCTGCTCCCCCCCCCTCCCTCCCTGCCAAACCCTCCCACCTCTCACTCCCCTCTCCCGGCTCCTCTCTCACACTCTCACCCCTCCCTCCCCCCCAGAACTGCCCCGCCCTCGACGGGTCATTCACGTCTTAACAGCGACCATTCTTCACTGTCCAACAAAACCGCTCTATGTATTCCTCTTGTCTTCCTCCCTCGTCCTAGTCACTCTTTCTTTTATTCTTTTTTCTCTCTCTGTTTCCGCGCATCGCGAATGACGTCACTCTCTTCATTCGTCCGAATCTTTCGCTGTCATCTTGATATCTGTCGACGAAATGCATCATTCGTAAGGGGCATTGCATAACGTTTAAATAGTCTTGTTGATATATGCTCTGTATACCGTTTTCTTTTAACTCCGTAACATAGAAAACGTTTGTTTTCCTTTTATCATCTGGTTTTTTCAAAACGTCTGAAGGATTTTGCCGGATTAGGCTTCGCAGAATTTTTAAGGCGGAATGAAAAATGTAGCGCGTTCTATCAGCGGGAGGTGCTCTCTGTGTTTCCCTTGTGTCGTGAGGAGAGAGAGAGAGTCAGTCGACGGGAGAAAAAAGAAAAAGTCCTCCACACACAGAGGCGGAGGAACTGCTTCTCCTCCTCAGAACTGGTGATGTGCAATATATATGCTGGTGATGGAAGCATAACTCGCGCAAAAATGTCAGAAGATAAGGAGGGCGCGAGACAGGACCAAGAGACAGCGGCCTCGTGGGACCGTGTGAGCTAGGATGTTGGCACGCCAGGGAAGTGTGGGGTGCGTTCGTCCTTCCTTCTACACGCGCCAACGGAAACTCCTGCTTAGGTTGATCCCCTCTTTCGCTTGTGTGAGGGAGTGTGGCTATGGCTGGCTGGCTTGGCCCAACAGACTACAGCTGCTGGTGTTGTTGGATATGAGTCACTCAGGTTGCTCCTGTTATCCTGGTTAATCAAGACTCTGTTATCTTTGTTAGTCAGCTCCTCTCATTATAGTTTTGTTGTCCTGGTTACTCATAACTACTTCTCCCAGGGTTTTATGAATAGGTCTTGGCTTGAGGGCATGCAGGATGG
The DNA here is from genome assembly GCA_032361385.1 of Panulirus guttatus. Classification (NCBI taxonomy): domain Eukaryota; kingdom Metazoa; phylum Arthropoda; class Malacostraca; order Decapoda; family Palinuridae; genus Panulirus; species Panulirus guttatus. The sequence goes on along the minus strand of JAUUDW010007849.1, from coordinate 5,192 downwards.
CCATCCATGACTGGACGAATTTCTGACTTCGGATCAGGTCTGTCATGATGATGATGACTAATATACAAGGACTCTAAGAGTCCTCTTGACGAGGACTTAACACTTTAGCCAAGGGCTCAGGAGGAACAAATTCTATCAAGACACGTCGAGCTAGCTGAGACATATAGGATATAAGAATTTCCTAAATATTTTTTTTTTAAGATTTCCCTGGAGGATAGTTTTCTTTTTTTTCTATATGAACTTGAAAATTTGTGAACATGATACCACAGTACGAAAAAAGACTGAAGGGGCCTTGGACCACAGGCGGTGTCTCTCGATGCACACCGTTCAAGCAGCGATGCTGTAGGGACCATTCTGTCTCGCCAGCCTTCCCATTTGCTCGCGTGCCTGTCTGCTTGCCTGCCTCCTAACTTTGTGTCTGGGAGTAAAGGTAAGACTCTGCCCCCAAAATTCACTTACACACTTGTCACGGACCTTATGAATATGCATGTCCCGTTGCATTTCATAAACCAAACTTGGCAGAATTCGCACAAACGGCAAGTCTGCTAAACATTTCCCCTTGTTTCCCCCCAGCTCGCCAAGATGTGAGATTTTGCTAAGTTTAGATAAACTCAGACCCAGTGATCTACATATATATTACGTAGCTTATTCATCTGGCGTCAGGTATCAGGGAGAGGGATTTGACCATTTGCTTTGTACCCCGTCCATACTGACACTGAGGATAGTGTGTACTGTAGCGTTTGATTCTCACTGTTCCCATCCTCCGCGGAGACAGTGAAAAATCAGTGAGGTCTCTCTCTCCACCATCATCACCGCTGCTACCACCACTGACGAAACCACGTAAGGTGTGTGTAGAGGCGTGGCTGGAACGAGCCCTCGGGAATAACTCAAGGGGTCCTCCTCACCAGCCAGAGTGACAGACGCTTACAACGCTCACCTCCTCGACCTAAACCCACATGTGAGATCGAAGCCTCTTGCTCACTGTAGTCGATCACACATCCGTTCGTCAATGCTGTGTGTGTGTGTAGTCAGACGTTCCTCACAATTTGTTGCCATTTTCTACCTCCTCCTCTTCCTCCTCCTTCCTCCTGTGCCACAGTGCGAGTGACGGGCCTCCAGGAAAGGAGGGGGATGCGGGACTGAAGGACTCTCGCCGGTAATGACCACACTGGCTTCGGGACGAGACATCCCGCCATCAACAGGAGGGGACCCCCTGCTGCCCGTTTTCTTATCTCTCTGCCGCAGACACAACCTTTAATCTGTAATGGGAGGGAAGGGGAGGAGACCATCGTAATATGGACAGCCTCTGGAGGTCAAGATGGGCGTTGAAGGGGGTAAGTCTGGAGCTGAGGGTGGGAGGTCCCCCAGTGCCTGTGGTAGGCAGGGACTGCAAGGAGGGAATCTTTCTCCTCCGCGGCTGAGGCTCGAGGGTAGAAAACTGGACGACGGTCACCAGCCTCACACAAAATCGTAAAATGCAAGTTTGAAAAGAGGAGAATTCCTGTTTTGTGGTGACTGAGTCAATGTGGTAGAGTGTAAGGCATAACAAGACAAGAATCACAAGTGTCAACGAGGTGTGTGGTGAATCCACATATGGGTGGCTCCCTCTGACGAGAAAACGTGAGTACATCTGTGGTAAGTTCGATGATAATAGTACCAAATCGTTTCCTAGGATGTTTCATGATGCAGAACTGAGATGAGACAAACAAAGGGATTGAATTACACACGCGCGCATGACTGAGGCACCACAAGCAAAAATATGCAGTGACAAAATATCATGAGGGAAAGAACGTCGAAAAAGGGGAAACTTTTGTCGAGAAGTGTTTGGGACGCGGCCAGTCACTGCCTTTGACGCGGCGGTATGTGGAAAACTACCGGCCGGCGTTCACTTTACTCTTCAAACTGGATGTGAACAAATGCCGGACCGGAGCGGAAAATGTTACTGTCATTCGCCAGACCGTCGCTCTTTCCTGCTGTTTAAAGCGAGATCGTTTTACTTGGTCCACAGAGGCGTAAATACTGACTCCCACAACACGAAGAAATGGCCTATGTTACACTTGGGAACGAATCAAACGGTAGCATTGTCTTCCTTCGAATATCCCACTCTGTCTGTACCCGCCTGATGACTGAGGTTCCATGCCTTTGGCACTCTGGGGTAACGCCTTGCAATTCGACCGTCTCTCCCACACTACAGAAGAACCTCCTGCAGTATGGCAGAGCGTCCCTCCCCACACTCACTCTCGTTATGTATCCACCGTCTGACGGAGTCTTCAGCGCTGATCGTCTCTCCCGCTCTCAAGTACAAGTCCACTCGGTCTCAGGTCCTCGAGCAACAGCCTGTGCGTGGTGGCTTGTGTCTGACCCCGCCCGCTTCTCCTCTCTCGTTGCTTTCTTGCCTTCGGTAATCCCGCCTTGTTTGCTCAGCCACTTCCTTCCCACTCTCTGTGACGACCAGCTCTCACCAGCTGTTTCTTGTCTCACTTTCTTTTTTTATTGCATTCTGAACGAACGTTTATAGCGGTCTGTTTATTTTCGTTCCGCCTCCTCGAGTATGAGGTAAAAGGTCTTCTCTCTCTCTCTCTCTCTCTTAAATCATCAATGACTGAACAGCTAACTCCCGAGTTCTTAGAGAACGTCTTTTACTGACTCTTTCGTAAACCTGGTTTTGATAACGTCTTAATCTCAACAAATCATTGCCAACCCAATACTGTGATTTCAGTTTCATCGAGCTAAAGCTGCTACAACAGTCTACGGTGGAAATGAGTATATTTAGAAAACAATTCGATCGCAGATACAACACAGGCACCACACAAGTACGCACCATACACGGACCATACAGGTACGTACCACGCAGGTACCACACAGGGACCACAGACTCTTGCAAAATCAAAACCTTTGCACCACGAAGAACAACATAACCCTCCAGCTACCGCTACCACACAACCACACAAAGACCAAACACACACATTCATGCCATAAGCGCATCCTAGCTACTACCACTGTGGCCACATGAAGACCACCTTACCGCAACCACAGAAGACCGCACGCTCTCATACCCATCAGTGACTACTCGCATTTCTTCACAACAACTGTTGTAGCTACACGGGGACCACCACAACTGCACTACAACTGAGGGCAAACACAGGCCACGCAAACTACAAATTTGGTTCACTAATTCCCCGAGTGTGAGAAATCAGTAACGTGTATTTCATAAACGTTTTTGGAATACTCACGAAACAATGTCCATCAAGAGAATCGTCAATATTTCATTACTAAACCATGGGCTGTGCAAACCGTGTGTCAGCAATGAGTGAATTATTCATACCATAAAATGCGTCTCTTTGCAGAACATGACAGAAAAACACCCATCACTTTTCACATACATTTGGAGGAAAATTTTTTGATAAAAATGCTCTTAATGTTTTGCATACAGGCACTGTATAATATATTCCAGTAAACTTAGGTGGAGGAGGAGGAGGATCACACAGCCGCTTGCCTCCCGCAGTGTCATATCTTATTCTATCGCGCATTTGTTACTTTCGGAGAACAGCTGGCAAGGCTCGGAAAACCTGTATGTAAAACAGCCAATTTTGCCGGAGCGACCAATCTTTTGCCGCAAAGATCGCGCACCTGTCACCGCGTCAGAATTTGAAATGCGTATCAAAGACACGTTGCTGGAGCCTAGAAAGGTTCTGAAGGACCAGTAATTCGTCAGAATAAGTTTGATCACACGTTACGTATCTCCGTGAAGAAAAAGAAATAAAGATATCAAAGGCTCTCTGGCAAACCTTTACGCATGTAAATATGCTCGGTTAGGAGACCCAGATGCTAGAGGAACAGAAAGAGATACGAGGGTCTTGGACAGGAGTGGAGGGAAGGGGTTTGTTGTCGACTGAATCAGACAAAGATCGAAACTTTTGGGGAGCTCATCGGTTGGAGTCGCCCAGCTATGGCACAAGAGCGAGACGAGAGGTCACAGGTGTTCCCATATTAAGGACGGCGATCCCCAACTAGGCAGAGGTCGTAGGTGTTGCCTGGGCTGAGAACAGACTGACGGTGGTGACAACACACACTTGCAGAAATGCTTAACAAACTGAGGCCAATAACTCCTCGAGTCTTGACCAGCATCCCTAGGGAGGTTAAGGAGGAACTACTGAATGTTAAACAATAACACACGTGATGATTTTTTCCACAAAGCGTCCCACCTGAAGTTCCAAGTTTTTTTGGGGGAAGTTTACTGGACGTTGTGTTAAGAGAAACGGATTCCAAAGCCAACCCAGAGAAGGTAGGAGAAAAAAGGTAATTTATGGGACTGGTTATGGGAACGCGACGATCATATTCGGATGACACGATCTGAACCATCGCTGGCAACACCAGCTGGCAAAAGGGTTGTCAAGCGACACGGGTGTCATGCCGGTTGGCCGTCGAGCAAGTCGGGTGTCATACATGCCAGTCGTCACCTGGAGGAGGTGTCACATAAAACGAGTGTCAAAATGACGGCTGTGGTGTCCATACACGACTGCCTGTCACAGCTACAACACCGTCGAGCAAAACCGTCTCGTTTACTTAAACTTTTGAATAAGACAGTTTGTTTCTCATTCACTGTATAAATAAAACCCCAAATGAAATCTCTAAGCTCTGAAATATATTTGTTGTTCACAATGAACGATCTATCGCGTGGCGAAGATTAAGGGGAAATGTGTTTCATAGTAAAAAAATCGAGCCCTGAAGAAAGACATTCTTTGGAAATCAGCTGCAGAAGAGACTCCTTTCTCTCTCTCTCTCTCTCTCTGCCAGCCAGTCAAACTGGCCGAGAATAGAGTTATGTGTCCTCCTAACACTTCTTACGTAACACAGAAGATAATGAGGAGCTCTGCAGCTCCTTGGAAGGACCCTGTGGCCCCGTGCCCCCTCTCTCCCTCCTCTGTTGCAAATCACCCTCCTGATTACCTCAAGATTGATGGGGTCATTATCAAACAATCGTTTGTCCCAGCACCGGCCTGACGAGTGATTTCCCTTCCCAAGATCAGTAGATCTTCCTTTGAGCTGGAGAGGACAGCTCAAGAGATTTATTGTTCCCAGGAAAAGGAGAGAAAGATGCATCGGCGACTACATGAATGCTTCTAAGGTAGAAAGAATAAAGAAAAGATGTATACTCTATAACTATTTCTATTTACGTATAAGGCTCTAAG
>JAUUDW010007839.1:0-10272 GCA_032361385.1 Panulirus guttatus | reverse complement strand
TAAGCCAAAGGATCTGTCCCTCTGTAGGCCAGAGGTCCTGACCTTCTGTAGGCAACAGTATCACTGTGTCATAAAAAAAGGTCCAGTTCTTTCCAGGTGATACAGTAACCACCCTTAGCTTCACTGATGAGAGAGATCTAGATAATGATTTATTTCTTATTCCTTCAGAATTAGCGTTTTGATGAATTTGAAAAATCCTCCCCATTTACACCGAAATGCTTGTTTTTTTGATTCATGGACTGCACAAAAGCACAAATAATTGTCACCATTACACAATCCAGGAAATCTCCCCCACCCCAAAGAGGTAACCAAGCACTGGGATGATGAATGTGCAATGAAAATGGCCTTGACCTAACTTATAAGGCCTTTAGAGTGTATTTAGAGTTATTAAGGATGTAGCGAAGATGAGTTTGACAGTGTATTCCCCCCCTAATCACAGTGATTGTGAGTGACAGTTTGGACAAGGATGTACTTCATTCATTCGCAAGTGCAGTATGAATAATAGCACCTCCATTGCAAAAAAAAAAAAATCCATCACTTTGCTTCATGCATTTTTTTCTTTCTTTGGCTATTGTACTAAATATTCGTATGTGTTTTTCGTCATGATGATGGTGATGATGATGTCATAACTTACCTTCATGCCTTGAGTGTACAGGTATAATATTGAAAATCCATTATTATTCACCACAAAATGTGTAGATTTTGGATTTTTATGTATTTAAAGACCATGTACTGCATGGACCACATATTGTTATTTGAAGATATTGTAACCTTAACTGAGTGTTTTGTATACTTAACGCAGGCTCTTGATGTTATATTATAGAATAGTGTAGGTAATTTATGGAATAAGTTGCCAGATACAGTTGTGGAAGCTAGGTCTTTAGGTAGCTTTAAACAAAGGTTAGATGTGTTTATGGATTCAGGCGGTTGGTTGTAGGGTAGACAGACTCAGGACCTGCCTAGCATGGGCTTATAGGCCTCTTGCAGTGTCCTCACTTCTTATGTTCTTTTGTAATATAGGTAAACATATACTATACAAAGCATTAATGTACACTTAATGAAATTATTCACTAGAAACTTATGCTCCCAGTTGGCTATAATCTTGAATTCCTTGGATGAAGGATTATAGGAGTTTATGATTTTTCCTGATACTCGGCATTCTACCCGTATTTATTAATGACATGTGCCTTGTGAGACTTTGTTACGTACTGTATCATGTAAGGTGATATTCAAAGACTTGTTTATTTGGGATGTTGAATATCCATTTATTGTCTATAAACACCAGAGCCACATGACCCTGTGGCATTCAGTAGGATGTTCATGTCAAAGTTTCTGTACAGAAAACTAGGCCAACAGAGTAACACCAGATTTATGGACAACACATGAGAACAATTGTTGCAGGATATATTTGATAGATGAGCACATCAGAACAGTTGTCCCATGATATATCCTTTAAACAACAGTACATCAGAACAGCTGTTCCATGATACATCTCACATCAGCATTTTAGAACAACTGTCCACAATACTTTGGACAACAGATCAGTACAGGAAAGACATCAGAACAACTTTTCCACAATATACCATGGACAATACACTGGAACAAGAGTCCCATGATATACCATCCACTTGGCCAGCTGAGGTACATAAATATCACTTGAAAACAGCTACACATCTAATATTTTGAGCTATAGATTAAGCTTAAAAATCAAAAGATACTGGTAATCAAAATCTTATGGAGTCTCCATACCTCACTGATATAGGCCATTGTTTGCTGGAATTGGAATGTATAAGATTTTTGTGGTTTGTGAGTGTTTCAGCCGTTTACAGTTAAGCAGTTGTTGATTAAAGCTGCCAACTTATGCTGAGATCCTACACTTACTGTTATCAACATAGAGGGAAGCTCTTGTTTTGAATGACATTGGTTTTTTCCCTTTGTCAGGCTTGGCAGATTTGCTTCACCTGTTTATCATATTAGAATACTTCCAAGAGTGGCAAGTATGTGTATTACCAGCTGATGATACAGACATATTTGTTTTGAGCTTATACAATGGCATGATTTGTGTTGTCATGACAGTACGATGTGATATGGGCTTACAACAAAATGGCTTTTTGTGGGTGTGATAACATATTTTAAAATTGTGACATACCAAAGAAAATTGTTCTATGAACTTGAGACACACTGAGCAAATGATGATTTTGTGCCAAAGTTAATTGTTATGAGCATTAATATGACAAGTTGAGCTGGCAACAGTAAAATGTGTTGTGAGCAGATGATAGGAAAGTGTGTTGTAAGCTGATGACTAAGTTAAGTGTCTTTCTTGAGCTTATTATGGCATAAAGACATGTTTTTAGCTAGTAACAGAGTAAAGTTTAAGATGTGGTGAACTTGAAAAGTTTGTTGTGAGCTGATGATACAGAGTAAAGTTATCTAATGAGGTCAAACATAATAAATGTTGTACGTAATTGTGACAAAGTTAGTTGTTCTATGAGATTCTAGCACAGTAAGACATGAGCTAGCCATACATATGATGTGTCACAAGCTCACAACATTTTATGGAGCAGTTTTGACACTGTAACATCACCATCTTTTCTCTACTTTAGCAATGTAGACATTATCTTAATTATGACTTGGGTAAACTGATGTACGTCCAGCTCTCATGGGGGATCATACATAATGATGAAATATTGTTTGTTGCCATATATCTATTTTCTATGTAATTGTTGTCAGCTGAAGCACCCCCTTATATATGATGATAATTTCATTTCACTTCTGTCTACATTTCTGTTGCACTGACTAGGAACACCTTTGCTTATGCAATTATGACTGAATATTTCACATTTAAACCTCTAGGCTCACTTTTAACTGTGTCTGTACATACCAATGCACAGTATCATCAAATGAAGTTTAGTTTTCCTCTTTTAAAACTCACAAGAAACTGGCCTTTGTTCTGAAGAACTCACGTAACACAACAGTACATAGTGAGGCACAATTGTTTGTATCACTTAGTGAAATATGAATCTTTATGACTATAAAAATAATTACAGTTTACAGCACTGACCAAAAAATTTCATTTCTGCAGGACTGAAAGAGAGGTTCCTAATCACTTGCTTCACTTCGTTCATCTGCATATTGAGGTAATGAAGACAGATTATACCTTTTCTTGTCGTAATTATCATACTTGCAGGATTCAGTTATCAAGAAGTGAGTTACCCTCATCTATGCAGCAACTTGCAGTCTTAGTATATAGGAGAGGAGCAATTTAAAAAATATCCTTGCATACTTTATAAGGCTAGTTTATCATGCATGGACTTCAATATCTAATCTCTGCAGCTGCTTGTGAATTCAAGAAAAACTTTATGGAATCCTCTTAACCTCTGATGTAGCTCACATGACTGAACTAGGTAAAAGGAAAAGGAATGCATTCCCTCTCTACTATCTGCATTACTTGCAGCCCTTGAGTACGAAGTTAATGCCAACAGCCTTTACATCTCATTTACAGTCTTCATATCATGCCAGCAGCAATCCACACCACATTAACGGATCCACAGATCATGCTGACAGCCTTGACATTATTGTAAAAGCTCCACAGATCCTGTTGATGTCCATCAGAGTGCATAACAGCTCAGAGACCATGTTTATGTCCTTAAGAGTGTATAACAGCTCCTTAGATGATCTTGTGTACAGCCTCTGTAAATTTGGTGACAGTCCCCTATACTTTGTTGCAAGTTTCTTAAGTTTCATAAGAAGTCCTTTGGATCACTTCAAAAGGCTATCTGACTGCCCAGCCTGGCCCTTAAGGTGTGATGACAGGCCAACAAACTGCACTGACACTCCCCTCAGATTACACTAAAAAGCCATAAATTGAGTTGACAGGCTCTTAGTCTGTATTACTAGATCCTTAGGCCCCACATCTAAGCTCTTAGGTTGTCCTGATATGCCTCTGGATTGTGCTACTGAGCCCTAAGGCTGCATCATCAGGTACACTAATTGCACTGACAGGTCTTTTGACTGCAATGACAGGTACTTGACTGCACTTATTGTTACTTTTAACTGCACTATCAGGCTCTTTGACACTGACAGAGCTATCAACTGTACTGAATAAGCCTCAGACTAATTTGACAGTGATGACAGACTATCAGATCTTGCCGAGCCTGTGGAGGGACCAGGATCTGAAGAGTGAGCGTCGTCTGGAGGACTGAGGAGGTTGGCCACCATGGCTGGCTCGAAGGTGGAGGCTTGCTCCACCTTGGAGACTCACCCATGTCTCCACACTTCCCTCTGCACCAGGCTCTGGAAGGAAGGAGGAAAGAGTGAGTCCTGAGGCCTGCATGCATCATATCAGATCATCCTTGCTCATCAACCCTCATCCTAGATTATCATTGGTTTTCAAAGCCATCAAAGGCAACTAAAAGCTTCTTGTTACTTTTCAGAGTGACAAGCATAGCTATGATGTCCTGTAAACATATCTATAACTATCTAGGTTAGTATAGGTTATCACCTGTTATCATGGGTCATCAAAGATCATCATAGGTCTTCAATCATCAAATAATACTGTCATCACAGACTCATACTGTAGGGTAAAGGTCACGTATCATCGCAGTTCACAATGAACCATCATAGGTCATGCAAGATCATCCAAATGACTAAGATTATCAGAATATACTTTAAATCATCACTAGACATGTGACATTTGAAATCAATCATTTTAACTGTAAGAACTTCACTGCAACAAAATTGCACTGCTCACCAGTGAAGAGGTCACCAAGTGCAAGGTTGGCAGAGTTTAGGAGATCCCTGGAAGCAGTGCGGACTTCAAGGACAAGCAGGGCCCGACGGGAAACCTCGCCCTCAACCTGCCACTCACACTCAAAAGTTGGTGATGGAGATGCAGGCACCAGTCGAGAGCGACCAACCGTTTTGGTGGTCCGTCCACTGCTACTGCCACTACTGCCAAAGCTACTGCTGAAGCTGCTGCTAAGGCTGCTGCTACTACTCTTGTCATCACTGAGGGAGGTAGGAAGCCAAAAGTTTATGTGGTGGCAAAGAGGTTTTGTCTAATTATTCCCCAGTTAAGTATTTTTTTCAAAATTTCCTTTTTCTGTATGACCAAGAAACAGCTTTGCCAACTATCTTAGATGGAGATGCACTGAGGCATAGCTGCATCAACTAAATGAGGCACAGGTATACCATCTAAGACATATCTGCATGACCTATGTGAGGCACAAATACTCCACCTGAAAAACTTGCACCACCCATGTCGGTCACACACAAACAAGCCAACTGAAAAACAGAAGCATCACATACCTGAGACAGTTGCAACACCTATCCAAAACAGAGCTACCCCACCCATCTGAGATACACTGGTGCTGACAACCTGATACATAGCTGTAACATGCACCTGATACAACCACACCAGTCACCTGTGACAGGTGTACTACCCAGCTGAAACACAGCTTTTCCCTGATGACCGGAATGAGACAGAGAAGGGGAGTTTCCCTGGCGACGGGAATAATCTTTGATCATTTATATCCACAGTGGAACCTGGCAAGAAAAGACTAATACAGTCTGAAACTATTCAGATCTATATGATTCACACTTAGGGTTAATCAGATAAATGATTTCAATACACTGGAGATGGACAGCTACATCCCATTCCATGCAATCAATGACCCCCTGGCATTAAGTAACCTAGCCTGAGCAATAAACATTTTTGCAGAAAATATAAATCTGCTTCTGGAAATCAAAGAAATGATTTGTAGGCTGATTAAGAAACTGAAGTTACACTCAGAGATAGGGAGTAAACTTCTTTGCTGGATATAGAACTATCTAAGTGGAAGGAAACAAAGGACAAAGTCAAGAGGTACATTCTTAAAATGGGCTGAGGTTACAATTGAAGTGCTGCAGGGTTCAGTCTTGGGCCTACTGCTATTTTTGGTGTATGTCAGTGACTTGCCTAAAGGACTAAACTCATACTTAAACATGTATGCTGATGATGCTAAGATCATGAAGGAAATGAGGACCTGAAAGAGGACCTGGACAGACCCCAAAGCTGCTCTGATAAATGGTCGTGATTCAATCCAAGTAAATGCAAGGTCACGAGAATGGGACTCATTGAAAGAAGGCCCTAGTATGAATATCACTTTGTGGGAAATAAGCTGCTGGAATCTGACATGTGAAAGAGATCAAGTGGTGGACATTGTACCTAATCTATTGCCAGAGATACACATCAGGAGAACTGTGAAAGACATAAACTGTCTCCTGGCAGTATTAAAAGTGCATTCAAGTACATGGACAAAAAATGTTTAATACATTATTTACAACATATATTAGACTCAAGCTGCATTACAACCTCCAGGTCTGGTCACCATACCTAAAGAAACACAATATGATTGAGAGGGGTCCAGAGAACAACAACCCTATGATGGTACCTGAATTAAGAGCTGAGCTATAATGAAAGGTTAAGGGATACACGTCTGTCTTCCTCACAGGGTAGGAGAGAAAGGGATGACCTCATAACACTTAAAAAAAGTTCCTAAATCAACTGGTTTATGTTGACAGCAAACAGTTCTTCATGAGGTGCAGTGCCAAAGTTACCAAAGGCCATGATCAGAAGCTGAGAAAGAGGTTTGACAAGAAGAATGTGAAGAAATACTAGATTCGTGTAAGGGTGGTGGATGGATGAAATGGTGTAAGCAAGATGGCAAATGATAGCAGCTTACAGAGTTTTAAGTGTTCTTGGTAGTATAAAAAGTACTAGAGACAGGGACCCTTGAGTGTAAAACTCTTTTTCCTAAATGTATAAATAGGTAATTATATGTAACATCCATTGAAAACACAGCTGTACTATCCATGATGCAGCTTCACCAGCCACCTGATGTGTACCATGAGTAACAGGTGTACCACTCTCACTTGCTACAGACCTTGAGGAACAGTTGTACCACTCACCTGATACGGACCCTGAGGAAAAGCTGCAGGCCAGAACGGGGTATGTGGAGACCCTGCACACCTCCTGCCACTCCACGCACATTCACAAACACATCTGAACGCTGCTGTCCATGCGCATTGCTGTTGTTACCCCCACTGCTGCTGCTGCTACCTCCACTGCTGCTTGCTACTTTCGTAGACGACGAAACTGAATGAGTTCAAAGGTCAAGTATCAGGCACACCATTACATTCTCTACTGTCCATAAACATTGTGACAACTATCCCTTGGGCTGTTAGTTTCTCAACTCTTTAGGTAACTTGGGGATCAAGTGGTTTGCTAACAATACCTGATGTGTGAATATTTAAACCAACTTTGTATTTGAGGCAGTGTTAAACTTTTATATTTTTGCAATAATTATGACTAACGTAGTTTGCACCCCAATAACCACCAATCTCTTATGAACATTAACCAACTTGTCTCTGTGGGAGGTAACAAAGCAAGATGATGGCTGTAAATTAAAGTAATCTGAAATGATACCTGAAGTGACAAACAGGTATACCTGGTAGGTCATTAAAATCATGTTATAATTAAGAACAGTTAGTAAATACCCAGGTTAAATAATTACAAGGAAATATCTTACCCATAATATGAATTATAAAACACCAAAATGCAGTTATTATTAGTTGTTGCTGAATACCAGCTCTAAGATTATTATAAACCTCCATAATAACTTTCGTGCTAAAACAAGAGGCCCAGGCAGTTATGAAGCTCTGACAAGCACACACGAGCAAAGCCGCCTCCATAATGCTGGAGACGGTATTTAAACAGAAGGTTAATTCCCTTGTTACCGGGGTTGTGGGAGCTTTCAGGAAGGTCTGTCATGCAAGGTGAAATAAATCTGAACCTAAAAAAAAAGATTATCTCAACTTCAAGGGCTTGCTTTCTCTGTGTTGTCACTACTTGAAGTTCACAACAAAAAAGTTTCTTCATGTAACACCCCAAAGCAAACTTACAACGAAAGACTGTTTTGTTGTATTCTGCATGCATTCTGTTTAATTAGGTATGTTTTGGAGGTAAAGAACACCTAATATTTGCAACATTTAAAAGCAAGACCTGGACAACAAATAATGCAAACAATGAGAGGGCAGACCCTTGTAGCTAAGATTACTTTGATATTACCAACAAGGTCTGTGTAATGGTGCCTGTTGTGGAATCTTACGTCTAGCAGCATCAGAGGCCATGAGCAGAAGGTTCGGCTGTGACTTAGCATGGGTGAGAGGTGGGTCCAGAAGCTCACTAGCGTCTCCCTCACCCCCGCCTACTCCCACCCGCACTGGTACGCCCACACTCAGGGCCAACTGCAGGCGAGGGTCAAGGCTCTCCTTTGTCTGCACACCAGGGCACAGGTCGTCTCGCATGTTGGCCTCAGATCGGAAGCGTCGTAGAGGATGCACAAAGCCACGGCGCATCTGAGGGTGTGGGAGGGTGTCCAGGGAGGGAGAAAGGGAGGTAGGGAAGTTAAGGTCAGGGACAAGTCCAGAGGGGAGAGTGGGAATAGTGAGTAACATGTCCAGGGAGAAGGGAAGGCCAAGGGTATGTAGACACAAGGGAAGGAAGGAGGAAGGAAACATGGGTTGGGGTGAAGTGATGTTTCAGGTTAGTCAGGCAGGACATTCAAGCTGGGCCATGTGATGGTTGCCAAGGGTCACACACAACTAGGTTAACAACTATGTTATTTTGCAGGGGAAAAGGGCTAAAGAAAAGGAGTTAATGAAAGAGGAAAATGTATTAAATAGAGATGGGAAAGGGAAGGAGAAGGAATAGCAGCAGATGGAGTGCCTTTTGGATGGCAGGAAAGCAAGCTGTAATATAGGAAGTAACGATGAATGAGAAGAAAGAAACTGTGGTGATATGGAGGAATAAGAGAAAAAAGATAATCAAGGTGAAAAAATAATAATATAAGAAAAGGGACCAAAAGACAGAATTAACAAGAAGAAAGGAATAATTGAGGTAAAGAGGACACAAAATGATGAAGAAATGATAATTAAGGTGCAAAGTTATGGTAAAGAGAACATACAAAATAAAGGAAACATATCTAAAGGGGAAGAAATATCAAGCTATGGGAAAAATCAAGGTAAAAGGTTTAATTTAGGCAAAGCATTAACAGATAGGAAAAAATTAATAATAAAAAGATAACGAGAAGAACCAAAACTATGACAAAATAATCTAGGCAAGGAAAGTAACAGCCATAGAAGAAACAAACAAGTTACATAGAAAATTAAAGTGCAGTACAAAGAACAGGCAATGTGAATGGAGCTATAGAGATATAAAGGGAGTGATCAAGGTAAAGAGATATTAGAGTAAAAAAATGAAGGTAAAGGGAATAAAGTTATGAGAGAATAAAAATGAGAAAATATGAAGGTAAAGTGCAAACAGTTACAGTAAGGAGAAAACAATCTGAGTGATGTAGGAAACCAATTTGGGAAAGAGAGAACAAAGTTACAGGGGGATAGATGTAGATGATCAGGAAGGAACAATCAGGGAAAACAGGGATATGTCAAGGCTGAAAGAAATATTGAAAGGAAATGACAAAGGTAAAGGGAAAATGATCAAGGCAAACAGTGAATAATCAGGGTTAAATTAGAACAATCAAGGCAAAGAAAAATCAGTATATAGACCAATGAAAATAAAAACAAGCCATAAAACAGGAAAACCAACAAGGTACAGAGGAAAGAACACAGCAAAGGAACAGGAAATGGAAACAAGAGAAAAGTGAGATAAATAGTGAGAGATGGAGTGAAGTAATGCGAATCCACAATGTAGCCTATAATTCATATTAATAGTAAAATATAAGAAAGAATATGCATTCAGATATATTATCATTATTTTTATTCTTATTATTATCATTATTATCAAAATATAACCCCCGGACCCCTTCTCCAGGTGCTCCTGCAGCTTCAAGGCTGCACTGTAATCAGCAGGAGAAAGGTTGGACTCCTTTTGTGTGACAAAGTCTGAGCCTTAGAGGAAGAATCCTCACTTGGCCCCCTTCTCTGTTCCTTCTTTTGGAAAAGTAAAAAGCGGCGGGGAGGATTTCCAGCCCCCTGCTCTCACTGCTTTTAGTCGCCTTCTCTGACATGCAGGGAATACATTGGAAGTATTCTTTCTCCCCTCTCCCCAGGTATAATATATATATATATATATCCCTGGGGATTGGGAAGAAAGAAGACTTCCCACAAATTCCCTGCATGTCGTAAAAGGCGACTAAAAGGGGAGGGAGTTGGGGGGCAGGAAATATTCCCCTCCTGTTTTTTTTTTTTACTTTTTCAAAAGACGGAACAGAG